>JWZT01001500.1:13487-32152 GCA_000827895.1 Thelohanellus kitauei | reverse complement strand
CTTTTTCTGCTTAATACCCGAGCCAGTAGCCATCAATGTCCTCAATCAACATTTTTTATCAAAATGAGTAAATTAAAATTGTATCCTTCTTTTGCCATTTGGTTCTTCTCCATTTTAGCCATTAAGGCTGCCTTTCACTCAAATCTTAAGTTCCTTTCGTGTTTCGGTTGTTCAGGTGTTTTTAATAATGTTCCGCCTATAACCATGAATCTCATAATTTTTCCACAATTATTTTGAATGTTTGCGTAAACCTTTCCTCTGCTCCATTGGATTTGGGTGGTATGGAGAAGTGAGCCATACTGGGAAAGCATTCAAAAATCATGAATAAGGAATATTTAATAATTTATTAAAGTCAAGAAAATCATTTGAACAGGTATTAATTGCCTTTACCTGAGCAGAAATATTAGGTTGTATTGTCGAAATAAATTTATTTATTCGAGACAAAAAATTTTTGATGTTAAATTCATATTTGGTACCTTTTAAATAATTCATAATAATTTTATCGTTGGAATAGAAACAAAAACATTTGATTTTAAATCGCATGAAATAAATTAGAGAAAATCACCTTTTTTGAACACATTAATCGATCCAATAAGCATGTATTTTCTTTTTAATATTTTATAATTAGGAATAGCTTGACACGATTCTAAAAGAACAAACACTAGATTCAAAATAAATCAAAAAAAAACAGTAAGTAAATATCATAAACAGTAAACCTTATCAAATTTTCTCCCTGTCTACTTTTAAGCCAAAAAACAATTTTCCTTGAATTTTGACTAGAATTAATACTTTGTAATATTTCGTAATTTTCGTTTTCCTTCACTTGTCGTAGGAAGAACAAACGATGAAATCCAATATTAATATTAGCCTTAGCATCAAAAAAAGACAGACATTGTCGATTGTGTTTAATGTGTTGATTCTATAAATGGAATCGTAGATTCAGTGCCGATGGATGAGATTTTAAACAATTTACATGATTTAATAGTTCATTTTAAACTCGAAGTTCATAAACTGAACATTCATTTTCAAAAGCTATATGAAACGTTAATTACTGCGCAAAATCAACTGAAATCTGAATTTTGTTTTATTTTGAGATAAATTGATGGTTTTGACTATATTTAAACACCATTTTTTGCTAACTTTGTCTATTTTTCCTTTTTTTCGAAATCTTGTTCCTCAATAGCTGAAAATAAAACAGGGTTAAGTGTATTTTGTATAAAAATTGTTCCACTAGTACGTGAATTCTTGACTGAAGGCCCAAAAATCATATCATGTGAATCGGAGGTTAACTCGGTTAATCCAGATGCTCGATTGATGCTCGATTACCATAACCGGATTTCTGCTAAAGTAAACACATCAAAAAGACAGAAAATTTGATAGCCATCTCAATAAACACCTCATGATGGAATATAAATAACTTACCGGGAAGGTTCTGATCATAATTTATTTTCCAAATTCTCTACCAACATTTAAGAAGGATCAAAAAGGTCACTCACTAATGTCTTTGTTGATTCGTGAAATTACTTATCTGTAATTACACTGTTTTACCTTTACATTTGGCGTTTTCTGCATTTAATTTTCTTCTGGATAATAAAATGTTTCACACTAATATAAAATTTAGCGGTGGAAAATAATCACATAAATACAAAATATTGCAAGATTACTTTGATATCAAAGGGATACCCGATGTCTATTTTAAAAATATTCCTCATAAATCACGAATTTTTGTTGCGTGTGATTTGTAAAAAATGCACTATTGCTGCAAAAAATAAATACATTAAGAGGAGGGTGAAATCAACAGTCATACAAGGGGCGGGTCATGAAATGCCAAAATATTAGATGTAACAACACTTAATAAATAGATATTAGAGTAGTAAAAAACGAAAAATATTTCTTATATTCATGATAGAAATTTGGATAAACATAAATTGTGGAATTTTTAATAGTGCTTACGGACAATATTGGATTTCACTATTCTGAATATCAAACTATTTCTACAAAATAGAGGTCATCAAAAAATGTTTTTCCTCAGTCTCTCCTTCCCTGAACCCGATTAAGCTGCTTTTTCTTAATGAAAAGTTTGTAAATACATCTTTTTTAATTTTAATATTAAGCATTTAATAGATGTTCTTACAAGGGCATCAATAGAGATCACAAAAACAGATTATGAATGATGAGGGAGAGAATTTACGAGATTTAAACAAAGAACTCTCTGGAGATAATATTTTTAAAATATTTCATTAAATATATTGTCATGTCATTTTGAGTTTTTTTACGAATGCCTGTCTCCTAAGGAATATACATTAGCAAAAACAGGAACATTTGAACGACAAATGGTATTAAGACAACTAAATATCAGAAATTTAACATCCAGTTTATTTGAACAAAACTAAAAAGGTGACATATTTTTGGAATGTAATGATAAAAATAAATGAATTGGTCAAATATAAAATATTTTATTGCAAAGATTTTGTATGAAATAACGCAACTTAATTTGTAGCGAACCTATTAAAAAGTTGGTGGTTTTATTTTTGCGGCGCATACATAACCGTGATGACATCTAAAAGAGACATTCAAAAAATAAATATTTATTATGAAAGCTCCAATAAATGTCTGTTTCGATATCGCCGGAGCCACGTTCATCGGGCGCGTCAATTTAGATAAAAATTTTATGTTATGATATATTTATTCAAATATGATGAATAAGGACCTACGAATCTCTGGTTAAGAAGAGCGAGACAGGAATCTACCGATTCACCTTTATCTAAAGGCTAAGTCGCCCTGAACTGATGATGATCCGAAGAAATGGAAATCACCCAGTCCTTTAATGCCAGATATCCTATACATACATGAAGTTGCGTTGAGGGTCATGAACCTTTTCACAACTCATAAGTAATTTAGAAGAGGTGACGGGATTGACCTCAACCATCTAGTGTTGTATCTCTCCAAACCTGTCATACCAAATCTTGCATCACCACAACCGGGCAGAAAGTCTCATTCCACAACTATATAGGACTCTACTTAAGAAGTAACTGAACGGCACCACAGAATGGTCAATTCCAAAATTTCTGTTCCATCGGTTTCAAGCCATAGAAAACTGATGCGACAAGAAACCAGACGCGCATTGCCGTGTCTGGCTCCTTCCAATCGAAAATAGTTTTATTCCCGTAGCTGTTATATCTTCTCGGAAAATACCGAGAATTTACCGCCAAACATCATGGAATATTGTTATGAAGAGATTTGTTTGCCACTAACGTGAGAGTTACTCGAGAACTAATCATGAATAAGTGTCGTAAAAATAAATTCCCAGCATCCCATTCGCTAAGTTCACAATTTTGTGCATTAACGATTCGAAAATTCCTGGGTTGCAACATAAACCAACGCGGGCTTGACCAATCATTAGTCAATTACTCAAAGAGATTCATTGGTCCGAGTTATTTCAGCAATAAATGAAAGATGTTTAATGACCGATGGCCTACTCTTTACTGACATTACAAAACGAGTTTCTTGCCATTCTTCAGCAAGTTGAATACATTCATACTCTCCAAAATACCTATGGAAGAAAATTTCCTTTGAATTATTCCATTTATAGAAGATAACAAGCTAATCGAACTCCTCCACAGTACAGACTCTACGAATGCCAATGTCCACACTTATCACATGCCAGACTATGATGGGGCTCCAGAGCACCGGTGCAAAATCGCCGAGGGGTTTCTAAGCTATTTATTTCACTGCAGTTGTTCACATTGCCTCACCAGATAATAAGATATATGATAAAACATTTCGCGAACAAAAGAACAAAGCGAAGCCCAAATCAAGCACTCTAAACAGGAACTGACAATCAACTGCACTACATAATCGAATTAATTAAAGCGATGGATCTTTGCCTCAACCCTAACGATGTGGACTACTGAAATTTCCATAAAAAATAATATTTACAAAGGAATATTTTCAATATGACGATATTCACTCCAGAATAACCATCATGTAAGAATTAATGCATAAATTTTTATATTAATTTCTAATAAGTTTATTAACACTTTTTTCTTCCCTTTTTTAAACACTTTAATAATTGACTATAAAACCAAAACCTTATGATGTTTTATTTGATTCTCTGTAGCTTAATGCATTCCCTCTGGCTTGACCTCTCATGGACGACTAAGCATTTCCTAGCCCAAATAAACTTCAACTAAATTTGTAAATACAGGGTTTTCGATCCAAATTAGCGTTTGTCCAGTCCAAATTGGTGCGGCATTTTTGGGGCTGTTTCAAGTTAAGTTTAGTTTTTGTTTAGTCCAATTTGGTTTTTGTTCAGTTAAATTGGGTTTTTCGTCATCCAAATTGGACTGGAAACTGCCACAAAAAAAACAGCCCCAACAAATTGGACTGGACAAACGCTAATTTGGATTGAAAACCCTGTAAATGGCCATGGAATTAATAAAAGAAACCGCATACGAATGGATATAATTTAAAAATGTATAAGGGAAATTTAGGCAAAAATTAGATTCATTTGCGAAATTTTCATCAGAACCATCAAGGATGAAGCATAACAAGCCTTTCCCGGATGATAAACTGCTCTGGATTGTATTTTACATTGATTCAAGCTCCGATGAGCAAGAGGTTTATACATGCACCATATACTTTCAAGTCTTCTTATCAGACACCGAGGCGGTTTACTTTGACATGAACAGCAGAGCTAAGATTAAGGTATTGCTTTATTTTATCTCAAATTTGAGAGCTGTTTTGGAACCATACAAATCAGAATACGTATGTCATACTAGGCCTGTTATTGCCAAATAGGTATAGCCCCCGATAGCCTTGTTTATTGAATTACACGGAGGATATTCCTTTTTATCAAATTACTTTTAAAAGACACGTAAAAGTTTACGCCGTACCTCGCCACCTACCTAAGCATGATGGAACCGAATTAGCCGACCCATAAAATTTTGAAATGGCGATAAAGGGACCTGATCCACACAGATAAGCACCACCGAATCTAATCCCATAAGGTTAAACCTGCCTCCTAAACACGTGACACAGCCGGCTAGATCGAAAAAGAAACCAGTCGCCCGCCATCGAAAACAGGAATGCCAAAAGCCTACCACTGGTCTTTCCCCGGGAATGCGAAGTCGGGTAACGTTGACAACGCACTCAACCAGTCCCAAGTCCCTGGTTCACCAGATGCTGGCTACAAGAGGCTATATCGCAAGGGCACAACCCAGGAGCAGGCATGCCTCACCTACCCTCAACACGGGATGGATAGCAGGGACGATGCCAAGCATACAAGTGGGACTCGAAGCTCCAGAAAGAAAGCGGGAAATGAGGACCTTTAGATACTCTGCAATTCAAGTGGACTAAAATGAGCATGTGCAGACCTAAATCTTCTGGTCTGGGTGCAGATATCCCTCGATAATCTGCATAAGGCGCTCCTAATTGGGGCACTTCCTGTATGATGAAAAAGATCCGACTGTTATATGTTGCGAGATGTCGCCGTGGAGTAGCTTTAAAAAAATTAGTTAAACTCTATATTTACCACTAAATTCTTCAACATAACTAAAGATACACCTAATACGTTTTACTTATTTCCCGACACAACGGAGAGGGAAAGAAAACGAGCCATAACTTTGATTTTGTGTGTGCGCATTTTTTCAACAATGAAATTATTTGAGTTACAGGAAATTTCTTCAACACGGAACGAAACTTTGATTTATCTGAGAGAACATCGACCATTGGCGTCGGAAACGAATGTCCCTAAAAGCAGACAGTAAATAACAATTAAAGATGTCCCAAGATAGATGCCAAGACTGACAAATTTTCAGAATGCACAAGAACAGACGCAGTATTATCCGTTTAATCCGGCGTTATTCATTTTTTTTAAATCCTTAATTCCCTTAGGCGAAATAATCGTCTTTGTTCATTTATGGTGAAAAAGACAAATCATCAAAATTTTATTGAGGATGATTTTAACTTTTGATGTGGACAATATCAGATTGGTGGAGATTTTACAGGAATATCTGTGTTCTCCTTTTTGATTAAACCAGGCAACAAATGATAGTAGGTCACAACAAAATAGTAGAAATAGATGACATCCTCCTCGTTCGAAGGAAATACAACAGAGGAAAAATGATAAAAGAGCGATGGATGTTTGGAGCATCGAACAGTCAGGTGAAGAAGGTTTAATATTGAATTCATGGCTGAATGATCTGCGTAGGTTCTATTATCAATAATCGCTAGTCGAACCTGAAAAAAAATTCTTCTGGTTAAAAAGCCCTACAGTTACTTACCCAAATTTGTCTAGGATTAGGAAATAACCATACATGAGGGAAAATTTCGTCCGCTAAGAAAACCCCCAAATCCACACTCGAAACGTTAAACATCCATGGGGCGTTTAAAAGGGTTTCATTGGAAAAAAGAATGCCATAGATCCCCATTGTGGAATTCGAACACTTTACAGGATTTTTCTTTTGATGGAAGAACTACTTTTACAACTTATTTTTAAGTTTAGAACAACAGAAATATAGCTTGTAATAGATTTCAATTATTTTGTACTATCTCGAACCCAAAAAGTCTGTCCAGTTCAGCAATATTCGGTTATGCGCGAAAATTAAATTTGTAGTGTGCTTTCTACCTTTACACGTTGTCTGGAAAAAAATAAAACAAAATGGAGTATAAAATGTAATTTGGTCGAAAAGGCCATTCCCCTCGGCACTGCATCGTCCCCTCGTGGAACTATCCGTATTATCTTTGTTTGTTCTTTTTACATTGTTTTTCGACAATATTACTTTCATATTTCAAACAATCAATCTCGGTTATTCAAATTCCATTCAAAGCCACGAAGATTATGATATTTGCTGCTTTGGATTGAAAACTCATCCATTATGTAGCCCGGTTGTAAAGTATGTTCTACTTCTAATTTATGTTTGTGTTCAAACACCAAACAATTTTTTTATTCGGACGAAATGAATTTATTTTTCTTTCAGTGATTTTAATGCGTATTAATGTTGTTCATCAGCTTGACGTTTGATGCGTGAAGACTCATCGATCTCGATGATTCGCTATTTACTACCTTAAATTGAGCATAAATACACAAAAGTCAAAACTAAAACAGTGAAAACGTTGCTTGATACCTTTCTAACTTATTTATTGAAGGTTAACATTTGGTGTATTCTTTTTTCCATGATGGCAGAGGTTGGAATACTAAATTGTATAAATTTCCAATGAACCCCATTTATAGCCACGACATTAACGCAACTCAATGACTTAAATCCATATCCGCGAGGTTATCGATACCGGTTTTGTTGGATATTTTCCTATCATATTTTGAGGTATCTTGTGGCTGGGATAGTTTTACAAGTTGCGCTTGATTTCAGTGTGGATTTCATCGAGATTGGCCATTTTGAACATAAGTGTAAATGCCCCTTTTTGCAGTGTCCCAACCCATCGGAAATAAGACTCAGTCCGCGCTGAGCCGAGCCAAATTGATTTTCAGATAGTATGTGATGAAGTTCTAATAATTATTTAAAATCTCCAGGTTTGTCATTTTGGCCATTGTCTTGCGTTTGTTTTTAATGATTATACAACATGTAATGAATTTGAATCGCTTTGGTAGTAAATCTTGAACATTTAAAATAATGGAAGATCATCCAATGATGCGACTCCATGTTCGATAATTGAGATTCAGACACCATGCCGTAGCTAATCGGCATAATTGCATTTGTTAAAAAAATATCGTAAAATAAAACGCTTTGAGCGTCTTTAAATCTCAAACCAGATTGTATCGCCGTAAATATTTGATTTCAAATTTAGACAAAACTTTGGGGCAGTTCAGGGAATTAGTTTGTATTCTGTTGGGAAAGGGGAGGGAAATTTGTATCAAAAATCTTAACTGATGTTCAGGATGCACGTGCCACTTTTCATTCAGAAAATAATCGGTATGATTTTTAAGGTTGACTATATGTTTAAGGTTATTCCTCCATCTGAATTCGATATATGATTGGTCATACACCTTCCAACTTTATTCAATCATTTCGGCGCCTTTTAATTTGTCACAACTGAATCGATGGCTAACATTTATGATTCTTTGAACACGTTTCTAGCGGGACCTACATTTTGCCAATTTTTTTGTCATACTGTCACAGGAAACTCCAAATAAGCATAGCGTTTTTAAAATATCAGGACCAGTGATTGAAGGGGTGAACATCGTTTGTGCTCCTTTCATTCCAAATTAACCAATCCCTAAGTCTTGTGAATTCTTTGACTGAAAGGCAGTTGTTTGAAAGTCAAAAAATCATATAGAAGCTGCTCGTAAAGGCAGTGGAAGCACTGGAAGGATGACAATAACGATAAAACCCGATGTGTTGCGATACGTTAATTATTATTGAAGTACCAGTCTGTTTTATATACTGCCTTGGATTTTCACATGATACAAATGATTCATAAAAATTGTAAATGAAACGAGTTGGTGAATGTATTGTTATTTTTTTACTGATATTAGAAAAAGTTCCCTCATAAGTACCGTGATCGAGTTACTTGGATTTTTTTCGTTTTTCCTGCTAAAGGCCTATCACTGTTCATTAGGGGTAAATATTTTTTTCAGCCAAAAGTATCTATTACGAACCGCTTCCAGATCAGAATGGCTGGGCCTTCTCGGAAACTGGATATTTACTTTAAATTACAAGTGAAGTTTACCAGACTGCGATCTAGATATCTGTCCTTTAACTCATGCACAGTTTCGGTAAACTTGTTTTGTGGCCCACCCTCATCCACCCTTTACTCTCGTGATAACTGCTTTAGGAGATATTACATTTTAACTATATTGTATATTATAGGAGGAAAAAAATAAGTTTTCTGGCCAATCCCATGACTATAGGTATTTAATTTCCCAGCTTTTATCAAGGAAACACTTTTTCTTTGTGTTCGTGCAAATCATTTCACATTCCAGGAAATGTATGTGACGCGGCCAGATTGTAATTATAACCAATGCAATTATATAATGTTTCCAATATTATCGACGTAAAAATAGGCAATGGCATTTACAATTCCCTTTTCCAAGTTGTTAGGAGCAGTGTAAATAAAATCACATCATTTGAATTCTAATATAGCATCAACACCTTTTGCATTTGATCAAATCTGTCATATAACACGATAACAGAGTTTCAATTGTTGTAAAAATAATTTTTTATTCTCCCAATATCCATTTTATCACAACGATCTTTATGGCCAAGAAGTTCTGAGCCACTCATATGCCATGTACGATTTTTGAAATATAGCTTCTGAAATTACTAGACGGAAAGATCTCTGCACGACTTTTAATAATAGTCTGTTATCAAGCTCATCGGGTTTTAAATCATAAATGATAGTATGCCGATCTTAAATAGACGTTTGACATATATCATTGCTGAATAAATGGATCCAAACGACTAATGAGGTGATCACCGGTTCACATTCGAATTCTCATAAATAAACATCAAAATTGTTAAGAATACCTCTATCGTAGTATCCATCTATCTATGCAGATATCAGACAAATATACAAATCAATACCCATTATAGATCACCAAACAGAAATTCCCTGGGCTCAATCACATATTTTTTCTTTGAATGTAAGAAATGAACCTAGGATCCATTGAAACCTGAATCTTACATATTGGTTAGTGATCTGTTTTTCCGAAATTCTTCAAAAATCTTGAGGATCAAACATATATTGGCATCTTGGGGTCGACTCAATTGGCCACGATTCGGAAGTGAATGAAAGCGAGTTTGGTCGAACTCGAGCTGAAGAGTGAATCTCAATCCCTAGCTACAGGAATGAGATTAGCGCTGATTATGTCTATGTTTTATTTTATTAATAGTCTCTACGTGACGCGGATCACGATTTAAAAATAATTGGGTGATAAATGAATACGAAAATAGAGAAATTGATAGTCAATTAAGGGCTAGAATCCTCTTTCATCAGAACCTGTTATTATCATTCCTTATTTTGCGCGGTAAAAGCCACTGAAACCAACCAGTTATGGGCATATTTAAAAAACAAGCCTATGAAATCGCAAAACGGCCCAAGATGTGATTTTGGATGAGAAATACCACTTTTTGGTTTGATTGGATTCGATGGGTTATTTATATAATTACTTGGTCAATTGAATAAACAAACACGCAGAAGGTAAGTTGGATAGCAGAGGGCTCGTGCAACCAAAATACAAGAGATATTCAGGTAAAACCCTACTGTTGAGATAAAACACTGCAAAAAGATGAACTATGGATTTGGCCTCAGAGTTTAATCCCACGTTGTGGAGGGGTCAATGTTTGCGTAGTCTGTACCGTATATTAACTTTTGATAAAGGTACGGTGATTCGAGTACAGATTAAAACCGAGTATCATTTAAGTCCATATTAGTTAACATGGAAATATGTTCGACAAACCACAAAATGACCCATAATTTATGAAAATTCACTCAGTGTAATGTGTTGCTTTTGTCGAGCACGAATAAAGTTGGCAGAGATGGATTTATATGTTAACCAGATGATTCAAATGCGAAGTTTACCGGCTTCATATCTGCGCTTTTCAAACTTTACAAACTCAAACTGTTTGAGTTATTGTCAGGACGTTAGAGCTGCTTTTTCCATCTTTGGGTGAAATATTCTAGTTGAATACTTGGTTGGAAAATGAACTGATGTGTTAGAGATCATAGTAGGTAAATGCTATTAACTTGAACAGCATACAGGAAAAAAGCTTTTCATCGTATAGTTATGCCTCTCAAGAAGAAAAAAATTATCGTGCACTGAATCCACTGTGAAATTAAATGTTAAGATTTATAATATATCGATTTTTTGGCAACGAGATACCGCATACATTCTCATGATTGTTCTGATTGAACTGGGAATGGAAAATCCAGTGTATTAAGGAATGAATATTTTTCCCATTCGTTGCTCCTTTTTGAATTTTGGTAATTTTTTTTCAAATTCAATACTGTTTAACTTTCTCGTAACGATGATCCTTGGCTATCTATAATCAGAATCATTAATAAGAGTCAACAGTTTAAACGCATGGACTCGGGTTTAAAAATCTAAGAGATAATAATTAGTGTATTATAAAATAGGAATTGGACTGCCATCAAAATAATGTTTTACGGATTTATCATAGATTCTAATGTAACTTCCGACATTTCAAGAAAACAAGGGTTATCTCAAAATACACGAATACCAGAAAAAGTGAATAAGCTGTGTCATGATTTATATGATATCCTGAGTATAGTAGCAGCGCTGAGTAGTCCAACGGTGTGACCACTGGTCAGCATCCGTTAGTCGTTGGTTAGGCTCTGACTGAACTAATCATTTACGGTTGATTTGAACGATATTTTGGAGCTTATTCTCACAATATCCAACCTAAGCCCGGATAGGATTTCGTCCCTAACAAGTTCTGATTCTTTGAGGACGTTTGTCTATCAGTTTCTGATCATGAATGGCTGTTTTAAAACAATAATAACTGTTGGTGTTTGGAACGACAATAATTTGTGATTGAATAGATAGAATGGACTCAAACTTGTCTACTAAGTATGCTCTGATTGATTCGAACCAATCAATTTTTCAACCGCGTCATATCGATTACCACGGCGTATCCTTGCGATAATAAGAGAATCGAGACCTGTTTGTATTATATCTATTATATTATATCAGATATTCGTTTTCTGGTTGATCATAACTATGTGAGAAGCTTATATTGATGATATCCAACATAAGATTTGTACAGATTTAGCCAAATGTAACGTAAAAGGTGAACCCGGCCAGAGCCGAACCAACGACTAACGGACGCTCACCCGGTCGTCACACCTTCGGACAACTCAGCGCTGCTGCGATGACTCAGGATATCATATATTATTACAGCTGTATGAGATATGTATTTGGAATATCAATGACAAATCATCTGGTTAATTATGGCGCACATAGTATTTAAAAAGGAATAAATCTTCATAGTGGTGATAATGATTATCCACTAATTCACCAAGCAGTAAATTTTTTCAAGCGTTTCTTCAAAACCGAATTAGTAGGATAGATAATGTCCAACAATAAATAAACATTTGTGCGTCACACAATGAGCCTCGTCCTTTATAAACTCCCGGGACATGGGCCCTTATTACAGCCATGACCAGACAAATTTCCGCGTTGTGCAATCAATTTTTCACTTTTAAAAATTTCAATATAAAATCAGCCAAAACAAATTATCAACCAAAAGGAAGGGTATTTTTTGCATACACCACTTTGGTCATCACATTTTCCAACCATTCTTATGCTGCAAAAATATAAATTGGAATTCAATAATACCGTCGTGTTACTGTGTATATCTTAGATAAATGTCAATAAATTCCAACAGGATATTTTCTTTCTGGTAAATTCTATAGTGTTTAGAGAAATTGGTTGCATATCCTGAATTGGCGCGAAAAAATAGAATCAGACTTTCCAGAAAATACTCGGTTTAAAAAATGAGTTCGAGGCTAAAGGTTTATGGGATACTCTTCAAATGTTTATTAACTGGTCGTCCGTTCTACTTTTTAATAAACGGTAAAAATTTGTCTTTCTGTAGACTACATAGGACAATAAGGGTTTGGCTTATCTAAAAATTTGGTTCCAATTTTCATTGATTCTACAAAAAGACTCCTATTTAGTTAGATATTCGTTTGTATTTTACGTCTCACTCCTCAATAGAAGCGAAATATATCTTCCCCTTTGGTTGGTAATTTGTTTTTGCTGATGTTACATCTAAATTTTAAAAATTGGAAAATTGGTTGAACGACTTAGAAAACCGGCTGTTCATGAGTACAATTTGTTTAACTTTGATATTGTATTTAGCGACCAAAGTCAAGAAAATCCCTTCATCAATAAACTAACAATGTTTACTGTCCACGAGCTCTTTCCTGCCATCAATTTTCGATTTTGAAGAGTTTAAAGTAAATAGGTCAACAAAGAATCGTAAAACTTCATTCGAAGAAACTCGGATAGTTCCAACCAAGATGTATCAAATGGCAGAGAAATTATTAAAAGAAATAAGGATTTCAGCGCGTGTTTCCACTCTTCGTTTGCTCGTATATTCATGATAATTCGAATTATGGCCAATCTAAAGCTTCCTGACGGTTATAATAATTGTGATGTCGATAAAACCTTATTGTTTGCAGAGTGGTGAATCTTTGTGCGGTATAAATACGTAATCGTTTACTGGTCTAATTCTTAATTATTTCTGGACTTGCAATAGAACGACAGTTGCAACAGCTGAAAGGTACAATTTCATGAGCTCCCAAAATTGGACACAGTAAAGACCAATAACTAACAACGTTATTGGAAGAGGCCAAACAACCGAGTAAACAGGGAGCGTTTCAAATATGTAGTCTTCTGGTACGTTGATTAATCTCGATTTTTCCAAAAATATTGGTTGGCAGCGATTTTAACTTAATCCATCGCCACTTCGTGGTACTTTGTTAACACAAGAATATATAAAAGACACTATTTGATGATATAATCAATTTATGCTTCCAGATGTTTTAATTCTGGGTTAAATGGATGGATTTTTTTCTTGAAATTTCTGATGAGTAGATGATAGAACCTGAGAAAGTGGTATGAATGCCGAAATCCAGTTACCTTTTACACAATATATAACTACGATAATGTTGGTTATTTGAAAGGCATTTCTGGTATGAAATATTTTATTCAGTGTTTGCTGAATAACGAGTCCAAGAATCGAAAGTGAAGTATACAAGCCCATTTTAGCCCTCATATAATATTGTGCAGTTTCACTGCCTTTTTCTGGAACAGACGCAATTAGTTCCGCTTAAAAACAAGGTTTAAGCCGTTTTGGTAAAAAAAATCAATAGTTTCTTACAGGACTTCAACATAAGTTTTAAAATTCTCTAGTTGATCGCTAGTGCCACAATATCCTCATCGCAATAACCTTGAGCCATTTTTTTCGACAAGATAGGCCCCAAATTCACCAGGTCCCAGCTATTCTGCTGTTTGCGGGGTTTTAGTAAATCATGATTCATCTTCGGCGGCAGAAGCATTTTCAACGTCTTCATGATTGATGTGACCAATATTAAGAATGCTATGAATGTAGACCAACATTTCGCATTTGCGCATTTCGATGATGTTTATCACGTACTATTGTTGTTCAAAGTACCATTAATGCCATGGAACATACTATATCTTGAGATGATATACCATTGAAAACTACGTCGCTGATTAGTCACATCCCACATCCTTCATCAGTAGGAGAATTAACGTGAATTACAATCATTTTAAGAATAAAGACTGGAACCTTGATTCACAGGATTTTTATGTAATTACGGCATCTGGCTATTGAGTTAGAAACTTCATAACCTTTTATTGACCATACTAAATTATCCTAATGATAAACGGTATAACAATGGTGCCAGCGACTGAGATCGAGGTTTACTTGAAGGTATATATTTAGCTTAGGTTCCTTATAACGATTATTTTGTGAACATATTCGTAATTTCAAAATCTATTTCCCATCCTGTAATATTTTGATCCTCTATCCAAATTTTGTTTAAACCAAATCATGTTTAGGGTGATCAATATTTTTATATCAGCCGCAGTTTTCAAAGATTACTTTACGCGCATTATTCCGCAAACGATTATATCTAGTTTATGGAAATTTTGAATTATCAAAGGGTGACTAGGGAACAAATGCTCCCTGGATACTTTTTTTATAACCTAGTTTTAATTTGGGAACGTCTTTCTCAGTTTCGACCCAGCATACTCTGTATTATATGAATGAGAATGTTCAAGCCCACTCTGTGTGTATGGAATTATCACGAAAAGAATATGTCCTGAAATATTCGCAAGACGAGATCGCCTCCGTGTACATTGCGACAGTCCGAACAGTATGCTTAATAACTGTACCGTCATAGAGGTCGTCAGACTACTTCCGTTTAATTATTATATTACTCGTGGGTTTTCTACCATACAATAAGATCTGCTTGATTTTTCTGCCATATTAACTCAAAACCATATAAGCAGCATTTAAATATTGCACCCAAATAAATGCCTGCCACCTACCTACCACGAAAAATTTATTTTGATAGTTTTGCTGCTAAACAACTCCGAAAAAATCGAATGTCTATGATATTATTGGGTTAGTTTATATTTCTTCATATCCGTACGACTAAAAACAACGATTTATTTCGAAAACTCTGTTCTGAATTGTTGACTTGTTATGGAAAATAAAATTGAATCGAGGTCAAAGAAGATTCAAGCTTAACTCCAAAAAGTAAAATGATCCAACTTTACAAAATGTAAACTTATATAATTTATTCTGAAATCACTACAATTGGGAGAATAGTATAATGCCTACGAACTGATTCTAAAATTTTATTGTAAGATTCATCGATAAATCCTCTGGAACAGTTATATGAAGGGTTGAATTGGGCAGGATTGCCGTTGTCCCCCAACAACGTCGTTCATCCATATATGACATATCCAACATCTCAAAGCGTCCTCTCAAGTTTTCTATGTATAATTCGTTCTTTATATATTTAGGGCAGCTAATTTTCAAAAAAAACCCAGCCTTTTTTCCATGAATTCGCGTTTTTTCAGAAATATTCATATATGGAACTGTTCTCTTCAAGTTCATGATTCTAGTCATCATATGAACAAAACTTAAATCATATAAGAGCTCGAATTAATCCAGGAGTGAGATGATTAGAGAGTGAATTCAATTTAGCCACAATCACCAAAAAAAACCGCGCTTTCTTTTTTTTTGATACCAGCTCTGCAAAGCTGGCTTAATTTTGATTACAAAGTTGGCTGTTTAGTATTTACTTTTTAAAAGTTAGCCTGGACCCTTTATCCTTCACTCAAATAGTTTCACTCTTGATCTTGTCATGATTATAGTTTCAATTACAATTGTGGTTTCAGACTTTTTTGACTCTCGGCACACAAAATGCACCATTTCCCGTATAAAAGGCCGATTTCTGATGACGACATTCAAAGATTCCGATGTTGAATTTATTATAATCAGTAAACGATAAATTTAAGAAAGATTCTTACTGTTAGACTAAATCGAATGCCCGAAAACCACTGCCCATACTCCACTCGTAAATGTGAATTTAAATTCTCGCTACCCTAAAAGATAGAATCTTTATAAACCTAATTTTAATAAAAAATACGACGTCAGAACCTTTGAATGTAATCATCGAAAAGTCGGCCTTTTTGCAAGGGAAATGGTGTAAACTGGAATATTCGCCACCCTCGGCCTCTGTATACCCCTATTCCAACGGTAAAAATATTAGACAAGTGTTCATTTTTCTGTTGGAAATTTTGTCGAGGAGCACTAACGTACCTCTGCCAGAGTATGAGAAATACTGTTACTAGTGCGGTTGATCTTGAATCCTTGTGCTTAATTTGAAAATTGCGAAATGTGTTGTGGATTTGACCACTAGAAGTTAGTTGCACCGGCATTCACTGTTTTTAAGGTGATGTGAGTTTCCCGAGCTTCACCTGTCATAGATGTAATTGTATCTTAATATGAGGGTGGAAATCAATTTATAAATTGCCCCATTCCGACTGCAGTGAGTTGAATGTTTGTACATGTATTTAAATAAGTTCAATTTGTCATACCTTTGAAAATACGATTTGTGAAACGTTTCAATATCTGATATCCTTGACTAGGAATGATCATACATCAACAAAAGACATTTATGTATTTTTACCATAGAGTTCGTACATTTGTTACATGGTTGTTGAATTTCCACCTGCTAAGAAATGGAATCAATCTTAACCAACCAATATTTCTCACAAAAGTCAACAACGTCGATATTATGTCGCTTTCAAGCTATTTAAGTTATTCTACTGGTGTCTTGGATTTTATCACATTTAACATGATATTTTGGTGGCACACTTCTCAGTCTTACGCCGTTTCATTATATTCATCGTGAATGGCATCAAAACACCAAATTTTTCACGATTGTTTTAAGAAACTGCCTTGACGTTCTGTTTGTAGTTCGAGATGACAGTTTCAGTGAATATTATTCTCAGACAAAAACAACCATTTTAGCCTACAAATTATTAAAAGATTAGTAATTCGACCAACTACCAATTTGTATTTTACTAACGTACTTTTTTCTGGTTACCTTGGATCAAAAAATTTTCTGTCATTCAACTGTATTTGGTATTTCTTTTTTTTCAGTTCAATTATTAAATTTTATGTGTTTTGAACGTTATTGAAATTTTAAGGATTATGATATTAATGCGAAAATTTTTGAAGGCCACCCAAAAAATTATCCGCCTTCACTTTAGGTTTCACAGCTCCCTGAAATTTCGTCATATTTTTTTCCAAACAAGTCTTCTTTTTTCTTTGCAGTGCCGATGAAAATTCAAGAGAACAAGTATTCTTGGTTGGCCAACTTTTTTGATATCACCTCACAATTTCTAATCCCAAAAAAAAATGCATGATACTAATAGAACACCGTGGGACCATAACTTCAGCATGACGTATTTGTAACCTGTAAAACTGCTGATTGGTATGGCTGTAGAACTTCAAGAGCTTCAAGTACAACACCTAGAGCGTCATGCTCGACTTCAATCAGAAATATTATACGAGTTTTAAAATGATTAGTTTTTAAAATGTAATTTCGAAATTATTCAAATTAATTGTGATTTAGTAACTATACCAAGTCGTGGTTTCTGAACTTTTCGTGAATTTTTGTATCAATTCATGAGTGATTTCGTTTTTGAGGTCGAATTTTCGATCAATGATTTGACAGCTTAAATTTATGAAAATTATCATGATGGGTTATTCGTTTTAAAGAAATGACATTTTCAAACAATTCGGTTATTTGATTTTCTTGATAATTTATACAGATTTTTAAACATTTTATCATGAAATCCTGATAGGATTCGATATAAAGTTTAACGTTGAAATATTATTCTGACTCAAAATTTTACTCTTTGGATCGGAATTCAGCTTACTTTCTATGTAAAAACGATTTCCATTTTAATGAGTTTAAACAGGGGTATGAATTATTGTGCTGACCACTACGAAAAAGAGAACACTACTATAGATAATGGCTTCGTTTGATTGATATAAAGATATTGTTAATGCTTCAAATGTGTCAAACTAAATCGAAAATAAGCTAATGAATTATTATAAACTTCAACTTCTCATTGAGAACTTCTGATATATTAACATAGTTTTTGACATTCAAAACTAATTAAAAGATCATTCAGCGTCAAAAAATTTATACACTTCTTAAATAACCAAAATCATCTTTCGTAAAATATAAATTAAAAGAAAGGCTTGTATCATTAATATGCTCAACTTACAAATAATTGTGACTTAACATGCAATCGAATCTACAATTATAAATCCCTCATGAGAAAGCGATTATTCTGGATTATTCACTCTGTGTAATATTACTTAGCATAAGTTTAGGTATTGCCCTCGGTAATATGGCTTTTTCCAGTTTTAACTAGAATTATATATAAGATTATCCCTCACAGGGTTTCTATTTACTTTCGAGCATGATCCATTTACTATCGAGCATCCCTAGCGTTCAAAAGGGCGCACCCGAACATTCATTATTGGGCACCTGAAAACGACATACGTGATCTACAGCTAAATATGAGTTTTCCCCACTATTTATTAATTTATAATTTTGTTAAA
>JWZT01001488.1:39027-52305 GCA_000827895.1 Thelohanellus kitauei | reverse complement strand
TTTCGATTTAAAAACTGATCAGCTCTAATTTATCAAAAAAACTTCATGTTGCCTCTTCGTGGACTTGATAGATGAAAGGATTTAATGAAATATTCAAATATAACTATAGGACCAGGAATAAACAGGCAATGCCCGAAATAATCGTTACGAAATTTATATTTTATATAATATGTATAATACGTCTCTAAAATTAAAAATATATCCGGATTTCAACAAATAGTCAGCGTATTAGACGAAAACTAGATCTTATCTTTAAACTAGGCAGCATAAATTCAATATTCAAACCTTTAATTTAATATGATATGAACAAGTGTATCTGAATTTATAAACTGTATAATCAAAGCCGAATCAAATATTCGTTCATCTTAATAATTCCCTACATTTGACGCCAGATAAACAAATTTTTGTATTCAGAAAAATCAATATTATGTAAGATAGTATTAAATTTGCAAATATATCTTTGAACAATCGAATAATGATTCAGTTAACCCTGTGCAATTTTCAGAATTTTCGGGACAAGAATTTTGTTAAACTAAAAATAGACTTGGTTAACTGAAAATTATACTCTGATGCAGAAAAAATCACTTTTTTGTCATTAAATAACCGTAAATTTTACATTTCAGGTCATTTTGACAAGTTAAAAAAGTTTTAATGACTTAAGTCGATGTATATTTTCCACATTTATGTCATTTTGATTTAGAATGAAATTAATGAAATTTATCTATCTGGATTCATTTTTTCTGATTGTTGATTGTCGGAATAACTTTAGGATTCGTTGGCTTCAGATAAAAATTCAAAAAATTTAATCTGCAGTTTAAAAATTATATAAAGTTCATTTTTCATCACTGTATCATTTAATTTCAAAGAAGAATTGTGATAATCAAGACGTCAGGTGTCGGTACGTCATGTAAAACGCAAGAACCTATATTCCA
This sequence comes from Thelohanellus kitauei, assembly GCA_000827895.1. Taxonomy (NCBI): domain Eukaryota; kingdom Metazoa; phylum Cnidaria; class Myxozoa; order Bivalvulida; family Myxobolidae; genus Thelohanellus; species Thelohanellus kitauei. The sequence goes on along the minus strand of JWZT01001488.1, from coordinate 51,373 downwards.
CCAAGCGAATCTCGCTTTGATATCGCAACCATTTTGGACAGAGACGGTTAGGTGACTGTTCAATCCGTGAGAGTCTTGCACTACCCTAATCTGTGCGAAAAAACGGGTACCTTGATGGGATGCGACCGTGAATGGATGAGTCGCGTGTGTGAGACCTCGAAATTGATGTCGATGTAAAGTCCGTCAATAATATACCGTTGTAGATTTAAACAACTTCCAAGACTGAGGTCAAAACAAATCCCCACGTGAATCATCAGTAGTCATCGATAAACTGTCATCCGGTTATTTTGTCAAGTTTTAATTTATTCGTAATTATTTTGAAAACGACGCTGCAGTGCTTTTCTCATTTTTTTCTTTTTACGATGCATTCAAATTGAGAAACTACAATCTCTTAGAGTTCAGCATTTCGTTCTTCATAAACATTTAGTTCATAATCCTATTCTCTTATGATCTATTTTGGGACGCACTCTGATTTTTTTTATTAACATAGATTGAGCAGATATATCGCGTTTTTAACGGACAAAAAACCCAGTGATAGATTATGTGAAAGGTTAGGATGCTTTATTCTCAAGATTATCTATATTCCGTTCTTTTCCACAACTTTTAGAATATTTTTTAATTTTTTCAATTTTTTAAGTTATGCGCGTGTCATCGAGTTTTTTGAAAACGAATAATCTAAATGTTAATCATATTAAAATTAACAGAAAACTGTTTTTAGATGAAAATTAGACCTGGTGGGCTCTATGTTTAATAATCTTGATACGATTTCAAAATTAACGATTATCAGAGAGCAGAAAAAATCCATTTTGAATATATTTTAACACAGATGTCGCATATTTAGGGAAACAGATTTGCCTTTTCATTTGTTTTCACTCTGCTCCGAATTCAAATAGGTGGAGTTTTATCAAGTTCTTGATTGGTGATATACAAAATACAAATTATCTAAATTTTGAAATTGTCGAAACACCTTAAAAAAGCTGGAAAATAGGGATATGATTATCTAATTAAGATCTTAATTACAGACAATGATCATATTCCAATATTAATTATATATAACACGCTTACTTATCATATTTTTAATTATATCATCGGAAATATAATCAAATTACATTTTAGAACTTGTTGGATCGTATTAGTTTAATCCTGCTTTCTGAATCACGATACAGAAATTTCCATGTTATTGACCCACGTGTTTCTCAAAAAAGATGATAAATATCATATCCAAATCAAAGGTTAAATGCTATCAGTAAATGACTACATATAAGGATCCAATATATGCACTGCTCGTAATTCTATACATCAACCGCCACTCTTATATGGTATTATGTAAAAAAATACAAAATCAAATCAAATATTTGATACCAAAGCGAATAAAACCTATTATACCATTTCCCTTGCAAAAGAGCGACTCTGTTGATGACACTCCGAAAAGATGAGATTGAATTCATCATAAAATCTGAATGATTAATTTAAGAAAGATTCTTGCTGTAATGCTAAATCTAATCTTAGTAATCTACTGCGCCTATTCAATTCGTGAATCTGAATGTATATTTCCACTGCCTTTAAAAATAGAATCTTTATAAATTGGAATCAAGTTTTTATCATCAAATCGGAACATTTGAATGTTAGCAGGAGAAGATCGGATGGAAACTGCAAACGGTGTATTTATGTAATAAACATTTGTTTTAATAATAATATGAGTTCTAAAAAATACTAACGGAATACGATGAATAGAATTTTATTTTGACGAAAGAGATGATGGTTCATTGAGATCGATTTGATAATATTTATCTCTGTTTAGCCATAGATTAACGATTGATAAGCTAGAACTCAGGAACATATTTCGACACGATATTTATTGGTTCTGTGGATTATGGATTTATTCATCTGAAATCATCAAAATACATGAAATGGTGATTTGTTTCCATAAAATTACAATCAATATAATCAAAAAGGAAAATGGTGTTAAAATTGCATGTTTGACAAAAGGTATTTTAATGGATAATAGATATGATCAAAAAGGGGTTAATTGAAAGATGCTCCGCAATGTTTGTGAAGCGAATAGATCAATATATGATAATCCAAGGGACTAAATTCCATTTTCTTAATCATTATTCAGGTCATTGAATTAGATTTTATGGAAATCAAGCAACGACAACTCGCGATTTTTCATGCTAAAATTTTATAAAACGAAAGAAAGAATGTATAAATGTTTGATATAAAAGAAATTTAATGGATTTAAACGTTAAATGAACACTATTTATGTCTGTTCCTGGATGATTTCTTCCATCTGCATCAAAATCGGTATTGTGTCAGGCATGACAATTTGCTTCACTTTCTTGAAAATACCAATCACAATGAGGAATAAGATGAAACAGCAAGAAATAACAGACCAAAAACCCTTCTTGTTGGTATGATGTTTTGAATTGGCAGTTGTATTACTGATAAGGGGTTGGATAATTTCGGGTGGCATTGTCACATTTTCTTCCACTAAATAGTAAAATATCTGTACCTAGTGTTAAACTGTCATTGTTGTGGAAAAATTTACACACCGCGTACGAAATTTCAACTTCAAGTGATCCTTGAGATTGGAAAAAACCGGAACACCACAAGCTTTTATGTGGTATGCTTATTGATTTATTATTTATTTTAAGCGAAAACGGGTTAACGGAATATAAATGTGGATCATCTGAGTTTTAAATGAAATTACCAGTTAAATTTATTCTTCGAATTTCAAAATCTACTTTTTTTATCTTTATTTCACCATTAGTATCCATTTTATTGTGAAATATATTGATTTTGATGTCCAGTATATCTTTCCAAGTCATATCATATGAACGCTGGCCATCATACACTCCTGTACTCACAAGCTGGTCACCAGTTGCGTGAATCATAAACCATTCCCTGTTTATAACATATACTCACCCATGCATTTCTAAGGTCATCTCGAACTGTATGTCTAAATCACAAATAGGCTCCGGATTAAGGAGATGGATATGCATCTAAATTCCCGAAGCAAAATACCCCATAGATTGACCACTGTAATACTACCATTTGAGCAATCAGATACTTCAACAACATCAGATTAATCCAGATGTTTATATATAAATATCTGATCCGATATTATGCCAACAGATTAAAAGTAACGTATGAGTAAATATGGATTAATTTTCAGAAGATTAGACAGAGATCCGCTTGTTAATCAATTAAGCCTAGCTTTTTGGATAGCAAATAAACCTAAAAATACATTATAATTAGGGTTAATGATATGAATGCCTTTAATATACCGCAATATCGTGTGAAAATTATTAAACCACAAATATGTAAACAATATTTTATCCATCAGTATATAAAAATTATTAACGACGTGCAATATAGGTAGACTGCATTTTACCATGTCACGAAATGGCCTCATTGTTAAACATTCATTTTATCGAAATCATTATTTTAAGGTAATGGCGCTAAAAGAATAAAACCAAATATTGTTCGTGGTCTCTTGTTGGTGAATGGATTCCAAAGTAACAACACGTAAATATTCTAAATCCCGCTTGTTTTTTACGTCACAAGACGCGATCTTTGCTAACCAAAGATCACATGTGGATTCTTAACTAAACTCATTCAAAATTTTAATATTCTAATGCCCATTTTTGATGATAAATTTGAGCTCGCTGTTTCATTTTTTCGTATTAGACAATTTGAGATGCTTATTACACGGAAATTTCGTTTTTTATCTGTTTACTTTTGCAGAATTTTAAATATATGCAACGTCATACTATGATATCTCTTTTAAATATTGTTCTCATTCATTCATCAAAATCGAGAGAAACAATCAAAATATCGGTTGCCATTTTCCCTAATCATAAAATGCTCGAGTGTTGCTTTTTATTGATAGTTAATTTCATTTTTCAAAGTTCCTGTAATTTAAATTGTGATTCGCGCTCTAAATAGGGGATTTGATCCTGAGGGAATTCAATGAATAATCAAGATTCCAGATATTTTTTTTGCAATGGTAAATTTTACAGAATATAAGGACTGATACAATACTTTAGAATGAAAAATATGACGTCATACAATCTGGGTTGTATTTATGTATCATCAATTTTGAGAAACGGTGCGTATAAATCGCTGAATACATCGAATTATCATTGATTGACGAATAAGGATAGCTAAATGTTTTATTTATACCTTGGCTAAAATGTATTTTAATCAATATCCAAAGATTTTCACCATTTGGCTAGTTTTTCATCATTTATAATTTATGTAAACTTGGTAGAATTTAATTTGTCATATCATTTTCAAAAATAGGTTTCGATTTTATGAGGTTTTATATACGATCGTGTCCGACCATTACTTTTTTTATGCGCGTAACATCGATGATGTATATGTTCATTTCTATTTTCGACAGTAGATGCCTCAATATTGTTTTCAAAAATTCTAAAACTGTAAGAAAAGTTTGGTTGTTGATAACAACATATTTATAAGCGAAGTTAATAATTACACGATAGATTGATATCATAGATAACCGGCCTTACTTTGGACAAAATGTATTATTCATAATAAGGAACATTTTTTAAGAAATATGGATTGAATCATAAAAGGCCCAAATGTATGGGATTTTCGAAATATGAAGGTATACGTATTTCATGTCTAATTCTGGCTGAAAAAGTAAAATTCATTTTGACCATATGAATTACACAGATTGATGCACCAAAAAGATATTAGATAAATGAAGAATTTGTAACCAATATTAAATCATTTATCAAAAAATTAACAGCCGTGGAATGTACAGGAGTATAGAAAGCAATAAATGACTTTATTAGTACCTTTCTACAACTGTTTCTGACCAAATGACGGAAATAATTTTTAACTAATATAAATTATCTCGATATTATTGTCAGATTAACACCACTTTAAGAGAGTTAAGTCTTAATTCCTTGAATCTACTGTAAATGCGGCATTCGTTCCTGTGTGAAAATTTGTTTGAATTTAATTTAATAGACCAGAACAATGTAGAGCAAGATCAAACATCTTGACAACACATGTAAACACTTCTTCATCTTTGAATCACTTTTTATATCATAAATATTATTACTGATCAGGGGTAATTAAGTTCTGGTGACTTGATCATACTTTCTTGAACTAAATAATCACCCATTGGCACCTAGTTTTAAACTGTCGCTTGTTGTGAAGAATTTCCACACTGTATTGAAAATATCGTCTTTTTTTGTGAGCCCTTAAAAGCTAAACTAGAGGAAGACGAGATGATTATATGTGGTATTCTTATTGATTTATTCTGTATATTGAGCGAAAACGGGCTAAAGAGAAAAAATATGGTTCTAAAGAGTTTAAAATAAAACTACAAGCTGAATTAAACTCGTGAATTTGAACATCCATTTTGTATATCTTTGACTTCGCACTTTTTCATCAATGTGTTTTGTGAAATATATCCATTGCAATGACGAATATCTTGTTCTAATTCACTATATATGAATGATGGTCGTCATATAATCCCATACGCAACAGCGTGGGCCTGTGGCACGAATAATTAACCATTCCCTGTTTATAAAAATATACTCACACTAGAATTTCTAAGGTCATCGCGAACTCTGTGCCCAAGCTACAGATTGGCTAATGATTAGGGAGACCAACACGCAAATGAATTAGTGACTTAAAATATCCCAGAGATCTGAAACTTGAATAAAACACAATAAATATACAGATATCTAGTCAACATCCGATCAATCACGATGTTTATGAGTAAATATTAAATTTAACATTTTAAAATAGATTAAAAATATGCTGCGTGAATAATAATCGATTATATCTGTAATAATTCGCAATTTTTACCTCCCACACACAAACTTGATACGTTTATCGAAAATGTACCTGTTAGGGATTATTGCATATATAGATTAACATACCTTAATCCTAGATTATTTTTAATATATATTCGTGTCCATCCTTGCGGGTGGCGCACATAAAACCACAATAATGGCGACGAAGGAGAATACAGACATTCAATCCTTAATTCAATTGCTTTCCAAGCAGATTGAGAAGCAGGAGATGAGACATGAGTCACAGATCCAGATGCAAATGAAGTTCTTTGATACGCTGTTCAATCAAGTTAACAGCAATTTATCCAAGTCTGGACTCATAAACTACGTATTTCCACCATTTAGCCCTTCCTCTGAGATATGGACCACCTACCTGGCTCGGTTTATCACATTCGTCGAGGCCAATTCTATTCCTCCTGAACGTATTCCGTTGCTATTTCTTACCAACCAGTCCACAGAAATCTTCAATAAACTGCAGACTGTTTCACTGCAATTCCCATCTCCGAAACAGCCAAATAACTTGACATGGGAGGAGATTTGTGCCATAATGTCCAAAAATTTCGACTCATACAAGTTTATTGCGAGAGAAAGGCACCGATTCTATACAGGAATTAGGAGACAACCCGGCGAAACTCCACTGGAACTGGCAGCCCGCATCAGAGAGATGGCTAAAAGTTGCAATTTTCCAGCCATCAAAGATCCCCTGGAGGAAGCTCTCAAGACCGCATTCGTATGCTCCGTTTCAAACGAAACAGTGCTGAAGGCAATCTTCCACAAGGCATCAGAAGAACTAAAATTCGAAGACATCATCGATATTGCAACAGAGGTTGAGGAAGCCTCTAAGGCGGCTAAAGCACAATTAGATTCCACCAATTCAGAGAACGTTTTTCTCGTGAAAGGAAAACGTAATACTTCAAGAAGTCCTCGTGCTAACAATATGGGTCCGTGCTTCAGCTGTGGCAAAATCGGACATCTACGGCAGAAAGTTTGTCATAATTACTGACCATAAACCACTAGTATCTATATTTTCTCCTTCTAAATCCACTTCAATTCTTACAGTTAACAGATTGTCTCGATGGGTAAACATTCTCAATCAATATGATTTCGATGTTGAATACAGGCATACCCTACTCCATGGTAACGCTGACGTCCTTAGCCGTTTTCCAGTTGGACAAGACAAAAACTTCGACTTAGAAGAGGAGAAAGAAGATTCAAACGTGGTTTGTCATATAAATTCTATCGTTGAAACGATTGATGCTAAAAATTCAGATCGTGTGAGAGAGTTCATTTCAAGAGATCGTATACTTTCGAAGGTGAAACACTACATTCAAAATGGATGGCCAAAAAATCGATAACCAAATCAAAATTACCATTGGATGATGCAGTTAATCTCTTCTTGATGCAGTATAGAAGAACTCCTAACCCGTTGTTGGGTAAGTCTCCGAGCGAATTACTTAACGGTAGACAAATCAGAGTTCCAATAGATACGTTCAAGCCTGTTCCTAATGAACTAAAATCGGATGATAGGTCTAAAAAAATCTTCGAGGGAATCTACAAGTTCATAAAAGAAGGATCCGATTGCTTGATTTTTAACGATAACGTTCCTGGTAAAAGTCATCCGAAATGGATTCCTGGAAAAATAATTAAAATACTTGGATGGAGACATGTCTTAGTTCAGCCAAATGGTTCCAACATACCTACTAAACGGCACATTGATCAACTCAGACCATTCTACAGAACAAATACTGAAGATGAATTCCCGTTTTACTTGAAATACTGGCAGAGGAAAGTACCGAACATAGAAAGTGGAAAAAATGCTCCAGGTAATCCAGCACTGAGGAGGTCGGCCAGAATCAGAAAACCGCCTCAAAGATTTCAGCAAGAAAGTTTCAAGACTCCCAGATCCCGATATAAAAGGAGGAGGTGTTAGGGATTATTGCATATATAGATTAACATACCTTAATCCTAGATTATATTTAATATATATTCGTGTCCATCCTTGCGGGTGGCGCACATAAAACCACAATAGTACCAAACTTACGAAAATGATAAGGTCATTAATTTTAGGCCTTATGATCAACTGTAATCTACTATTTGTTTCTTATAAACATTTACAAAGTCGGGTAATTTATATCAACATTCATAAAACTTAAATAACTAATTTAACAGACGACAGACAAAATATGTTTACTGCATGTTACAATGTCACGATTACCACGAACAATCCAATGTTCTTTTTACGGAGAAAGAATATTGATTATATGACACAAAAATAAAAACACTCGATATAACTTAAAGGTTTTTTGGTACCTCTACTAGATTAGTTGAAACTCTCGCCTATATATTTCTGATTGTGCTTTACAACAACCTTGTGTAGCGCCGATTTTCAAACCATATTGTCTAATAAGTTTCTATTTCAGAAATCTGCCTTTTAACTTCTTGTTAACTAGGATATCGCCAACTGTAATCTGCAACTCTCCTACTCCATAGGACATCTCCTTGAAAAGGTTATGATGTAGATACGGCATTGGTTCTATTGGAATAATCATCTAAAAAAATAAGTTTAACAATTTCGTTGATTTATTGCCACTTTCTGGCATAAAAAACTTCCCATGAACCTTCACCATTGAAGTCATATGACATCACCGACATCGCTTCATCATTGATAGATTACTTATCAAATTTGATCAAAACAGTATCGTACTACCGTGCGGATTATCACCTAAATGATCATCTTTATCGATAAAAAAGATAGATGAATTATTTTAAATGATAATTAGGGTTAAAATTACGTGATTTTGACACACGCGATGATTATAGGGAAACAAAATGAATAGATCCTTAATTTTTATACAGCTTAGTATGAGTATATAGCAAAACCTGTGTTTTTCGATAATTACCCATTATTTTTAATGAAATTGAGTTTTAACTGAGCACTGTTTAACTAATTTAGGACTCAGAGGGGCGTATATTCTAAAATTACTCAATGTACACCCAATATTATTTATAATGATCTGATTATCATATATATAAAATTATCACTAAAAAAAAGCTTATGACCATGAATACCAGTTGATATTTCGTTGAGAAGCTGAAAAAAGTTTTTAAAATCCATTTATCATACTGTATAAATGGTTGATTGGGTCTCTTGGATGACTGTTGATTCTGCGGGATAATTGTGTGGATCGGCATTTTGAGTATATAAGCATAACCACAATAACTCTGAGAAGTCTCTTACAACTAATTAAATTATATGAATATCTTGTTGATATTTATTAGTAACATCGTTAAGGCTGATAACAGTGAATCCCTTTTTAGATTACTCGGTCTGAAGATATTGGTTATCCTTTATTATTCGATGAGATTCTCGACATCCGATCAGACTATTATGTCTGAATTATTAAATACAAACGCTACTATGAGTAGATAAGGTCAATATATAAAATATTCGACGAATATTTTATTTCAGTTCAAAATTTATATCGAATTCGCAAAGCGAATCATCCCTATTTATACAGAGAATACGAGATATGGTTTCAATGATTAATTGAATCATTAACCCAAATAGAATGTGCATAAAAATTTTAATTATTCTTACATAGAAGTTTATTTTCTTCCAGCAGCCACATCATTCTCCTCAAATGAATTTTACCTTAAAATTTTTTGATAAATATCTCCACATGTTAAGGGGCGAACAGTTCTTAAGATGAAAAATTATGACAAGATCAAATATTTTATTTGATATCAGAGAATCGCCATCAGTATTCTAAGACACAAAAATATCGTAATCAAAACAGGTCTTACGTTTTTTTGAATAAATAGTGCCTTTTTATTCCTCTGAAATTTTTAAGTTTACATCATGATATTTAAAACTATAGCTTTTTTTATCAAAGAAATACATCCATAAAATTGCTTTATATGCAAAATTGTGACAAATAATTTTATGTTGTTCACCAATAATAAATATTTATGGTTTTTAAAATGCGCATGTTTAGGATTATTCTACGTGACTTTTAGTTTTGTAATAAAAAAGGTGATTTTTTGTCTTTATCTGACAAAAATAGACAATAACAGACAAAAATTTAGTATGTCGTTACTTTCATGACGCGCGCGGCATCCGATCATTTGCTAAATTTTCTGAAATATCACTTTCAAAACCAGAACGAGTTTTAAGAAAATTTAAAGAAGGACCACCTTATTCGGATTCTGGGCAAAAGTCATGTTTAATGTTATAATTACAGCTCTTAAAATTTATTTGTATTTGAAAGATGGCTCGTCACTTTCCTTTCAAGTCATATATCACAAACAAAAATAACTTTTTTACAAAATTTGGAATTTTATAAATATTTTGAATTCATGTGGTTCTGTTTGTAAAAGTTTAAATATAACTGAAAATAATATAAAAATTCTATTAAACATTGTGTGGAAAAGGGCAATTTTTGAATGTCAGATTAGTCTAAATACTTCGTAAACCCATGCAGAATATACTGAAAAATGTAGAGTAAACCCTGTTTATATTTAAGCAATTGGGGGACAAGATTTGAAAAATCTGAAAAATAGACAGGGTTTTCAAACAATGGTGGTAAAATAAAGTTAGAACCATTAATTTTACAAAAAATAATATGAAAATTTTGATTTCACTTAATTTCACGAAAAACTAACGCTTCATTTAGCTTTTGCAGATGAATATTTTTAGATTTATGTACTTTGACTCTAAAATGAACTGTTACTTTTTTATTTTGTCTAAAATCTCACATATCGGCACGGAATCATCGATTCCACCTATAGAAAGAACATATTAATGATACTCGACAATTTCTTTCGTTTTTAAATGCTAAGGTTAATATTTATTTTTGGGTTTCGTTGTTTGTTCTCCGCATGTAAAGTAAGGTAAAAACGAAAATACGAAATGATACTTCGAGTCAAAATTCAAGAAAAATTGTTTTTGGTTTAGAAATAGACAGGACTGAAAATTAGGCAGGGTTTACTAAATTTTGTATCAGACTTTCGCAGTGGTGATTTTCGTAAAGTTTTGGATGATTGATCATCCTAATCTTCAAGTTTCTGGTTAATATTTCTCTAAAAAAATATATAAAGTTAGTATATTTGACAAATTATACAACTTTTGATAAATGAATGGCCAATAATTATCCAAAATGCACATGCATGTTCGAGGACGGAGATTTTAACTGTACGCAAGTGCAAATTATGTGAAAACAATAGCCAAGATATGAATAAATTCAACGACTAACTGCATAAGTGTAATTCAGTCTGTTTCAAACTTCGAACGTAGCTCTAATAAACACCTTCAAAATTTTCAATTCTGGTCATTTTTGTCTTTTTCTAATAGATTCTTGTTGCGAATATTTTTTATTTATCTAACAAATCAGGCACTTCTCGATTGCATAAACAAATCAATACTTTGGTTGGCTTATCCAAGGACCCCGAAGTTGCTCTTCGATCACCCCTATGGGTCCGCGAACCGCAGGTTAAAACCTTTTCTCTATGGTATTCCACTCATTTATAGCCGGATAGTTTTTTCTATTATCATATTTCTAGATGATAATAAAACAATTTAATGCTCAATTTTTAAATTATCTAACAATTCATCCTTCGTCAATGCATCATTGAATCCCAACACTTCATCGTGACAATCGGGTCACCAGCCGTTCCTAAACTATTTTGAACACAAGACACTACTTCCCCGAGAGCGAATGCTGACTAGTACCGCAGCCCTAGAGATCAGAGACATTGTGGTTACTTCTTGACAGGTGAGATTGTTGCATTACCACAATTTGTGCGAGAAGACGTATGCCATGACGGGATGCGACAGTGAATAGGATAGTCGCATGTGGACAACATGGCTATGGCGGTCGACTAAAATTCCGTTCCTCAATGTATCGGTGCAGGTTTAAACATCTCCAAATACCGATGGCATAAATATGAACACAGAATCATCAGCAGATATCGACAAGCTATCCTCTATTGGTTCTATCTTGTTTTCATTTATTCGAAATTATTTTGACCTTGCAAATACGCAGTTTTTTTATCATGTTTGCTGTTTAGAATGCATTGTAATATTAGATGTACTATAATATTTCAAAGAGTGTTTCATTACATTCTTCATACGCACTTTAGTTTTTAAACAGTTTCTGCTTAGATATCTTTGGGCAGGCTCTCGAATCTTTTCGGTTACTTTTTTAAAGACACAAGTGGAGCAGATATATCATGTTTTAATGGACGTAAAACTCGGATACAATTTATGTGAAGGATTTTGATGCTCGGATTTCAAGATAATCGATAATTCTTTCATTTTATCAATTTTTAGGACAGTGTTTAATTTTTTTTTGAATTTTTTTATTTGGCGCATGACCATAGGTTAATTGAAAACTAAAATTACAAAAATTAATCGTTGTCAATATTAAAGGAAAATTGGATAAATATTAAGACAATACAGAGAAAATTAGGCCGGCTTGCTTCTATGTTTACTAATGTTGATTAGAGTTCCAAAT
>JWZT01001488.1:12523-26474 GCA_000827895.1 Thelohanellus kitauei | reverse complement strand
AAAAAATATTGTGCGGCGTTTGACATCTTGTAACCCTCCTTAATAACTGGTTTTGAAAAGGCACTAGGTGTTTTACGACAAGAACTAATTGATCTGCAGTATGATTCTACTCTGGAAAAAAATTCCAATCTAAAACCATTGAAAAATTTCACATGTTACTCAATGAGTCTAGATTTCTTAAGTCAAGAACCCTGGCTAAGAAACTACATGTTCTGTTCGGCTTTTCATATATCTACGAGCAAAAGTTTTCGACCAGTAACACTAAAAAGACAAACCTACGTTCCTATCAAAATGATGTAAACGTTCTGTCTTTTCTGATAATTTCTATTTAACACATGCAGCCAAAGGCGAAACAACGTGTTAATAACTTTGATCGACCACCAACTTATGATTGACTTCAGTATTTATTGAAGTAAATAAGGTTAAATGGTCTATAACATTTTTTGTTCCATTTATTTTAACATTACATTAAATACAATTTTTTCATTGCAGCGTTGGGGATTAATGCCTGATTAAGGTATTAATTTGTTAATACGGCCCGCCATTGACTTCATTTTTTCATATCCAGCCCGCCTTGTGAAGATGTTTCCCATCACTGATCTAGATATTTGATTTTTGTATACATCTTGAACAATTTTCCATGTGTTCTGTGAATTTTTTCCAGTTTACTTTAGAGAGATTCCATCGGGGGCTTGTGTCGAAGGGGATAATTTATTTTTTTAAACCGATTTCAAAGAAGATAGGGAGATTCTGGCTTTTGGTAAGGGATTCGGCATCGAACATTTGCAGAAGTGGAGTTGGGTTATTGTTGGTGAAACAAAGCAGAGATCCGTGTGGGTGGTCGATTTCGACCTTTCTGAGTAGATGGAACCGTTTTCTGTTTAGTCGTTGAGCAGTTTAAGATTTTTAGTGTTATACCAATCAGATTTGATTGATCCGGATTGGTTCTGGTGATCTTACACCCATTGGGGATGATGACTGTTGAAATCTCCTATATAAACACATTTTCCTTGATATATGTTCGGGAGTTGCTTAACCAGGTATCTGATGGATGTTTGATCAAGTTCGTAATGTAAATATCTTTTATAAGAATGGTGTCGTTAAATGATCCTTATTCGATACATATTATCTTTCGATATCGCGGATGGAGTAAATTACTCTTCCGTGCTTTTTGTAGAGGTGTTCGCAAATGAGATCATAACAATATATGGTTAACTTGCTTGAAAAATCAGAATCAACGGACGCTTCTTGAATGCAAATAGTGTGGGCGTTTTCTTGGCGAGCAATATGGCCGATGATTTCTCGTTTGTTTCTTTTGAGGCCTTCCACGTTATGTGATAGAATATTAAACTTTTGCAAATTTAAATGGAGTTTAAGTTTTCAGTGGCATTAGGGCTAGATAAAAGGTGGGGGTTTTTAAAATTCAGCCAGTTGAATCGATGATTTTGTGGGTTCTTAGGACTGACATCGATCGCCATTTTAATCTGGCCTGGCCCTATAAATGGAACACATCGCCACAAACCGAAAAATGTTGGCTAAAAACGATTGACAGGTGTGTAAAAAAACAAATTTTGAAATGTAAACATGACAGGAGATAGAAATATTTGGCACTGACCAAAATCTAAAAGCGCCATAGTGTTCTAATAAAGACCACAAATGGGTTGTAGCGAATGAATTAAAAGGTATTTTTAGGTTTGAAAAAACATTGTCGCTTGCAAGGAATATGCCATACTGGGGCAATATTGTAATAAAAGCCAAAAATGAGGCAATATTTACAAAGAGAACATGAAATGATATGCGTTCATAATTAAATATCGAATAGAATGTGGCTTTCATCATCTACAAATGCCTCTTTTACAACGTTACCCTCCTCCTCACAAGTATTCACTATTTTATTCAGTATTTTGCTAAAATTATGTCGAACGTATTCATAACAGCTCGTTTTGTGATAATACGAATGAGCCACGAATTTCAAATATGACTAAAGTAAGTTTTGTTATCCTGCTCATGGAAGAAATTTGTGATTTGAAGCAACTTTAAGTAAGTTGATTAAAAGGATTATTAAGCTGATCAAAAACCATAAAATAATCCTTGTTAATTTTGTATCATATCAAAAATATTGCCAATGAACTCAATAAAACATAAAATTGCAGGTGTGTTTAAATTTCGAGGTTTTAACACTTAAAAAATATTTCTGAATCAAACCGATAATTCCTATGGCAATGAGACAATATAGAGATCTGAATAGTCACGAAAGTTACAAAAATATTCGATCCCGTTCCATTCAGAAATCAATGGTTTATAAGAAATATATAAATGAGGAAGGAAAAGATCGAATGATTTCTCATTTGGTTAGAAGGTAAAAATCAGGAGAGTCTCTACAGATTTAAATAGATTTTCGAAATTTATATTTTCCGTGCACACACAATCGCGAAAGTTGTTTTTGATGTTTTCGGATTAGTAATTAAACTTTGAATATTACAAATAATGTTAAAAATATTTGATAGGTAAATTTTATATTCATGGTCGGAATCATTCGACCGATTGAATTTCTCGCGGGTATTTAAAAATTATATGCAAAATTCGAAATCATTGGTAAATCAGGTAACAAAATATAGAAATAACGATACAAAGAAAAGAGAGAAGTTCATCATTGTCATACTGAGCTGATACATCAACAAAATATTAAAAATAAATTCAACGGATTGGCTATGAATATTTGTTGTTCGAATTTGAACATCGGATTGTAATACGATTTTTTATGTTTTAGATATTCCAAATCAGTTGATATTTATTCACTTTATTCTTCAGAAAATTTTGTTATTGTGGTAAATTGTTTTGTGCACGAGATTTCGTGTTCCATTTATCGATTGAATTAGGTTTATGAATAAGGGCCAGATTAAAGAATCTCCATTGTATTTCAGTTTATTATTTGTTATTTATGGATTTGGTGGAGCAAGATATCTTTAAATCAGGTTCAAAACGTGAGAATGAGAAAGAAAACCAAGAAGCGATCGATTATTATATCAACAAATTAAAATGTGATCTTCCAACCCAGAGGGAAGCAGTTTTGTTTATGATGAATCGATTCCTAGAATATAACGATCCAAAAATCGATCAGTTATTTATCGAACTTTTTCCAGATAAACTTTTACTTGAATTTCGCATGATGGGTGGAGATATGACAAATTTAACAAATTTTACGAGATTTCAAGACAATATAGATTTATTCTTTTTGGTCATTACGTTCCTTTTTCGAAATCAAAATTTGGTGACGCATGGTAAAGCAATATTGTTATTCGAACTCTTTATTAAACTTACCAAAATTAAATGTCCGGTTCCTTTTACTTATCCTGATAGAATTATTGATTCAATCATAAACTGCTTATCCTATGAACCAAATCAGATTTTATTTATTCATGAAAACGGTGCACTAAATTATTTTACTTTTTTCAACACAAAAAATTATATACATACAACTACATTTTGGACACTATGTGATCGCCTCTACTCGTTAAAACGTAGTAGTAGTTCGTTATTGTGTCGTGATAAACTTAAAGAGAACTTAAATCATATCATAACAATATTCAACATAAGATATGATGAAAACTGCGCAGCTGTGATATTTACATTCTTGAGAATGCTTTGCCGTTTAAGATTGCTTGAAGAAATCGAATTAGACATCGATCACTTGTATAATATTACTGTAAACGAGATTTGGAACAAAACATATACATCGTATCGATTCTATCCCAAATACTTTCCGTTTCTCTCAAAAATATGGAGTGGGATTTTCAACAGATCCAGGAATAATATTCAAATCGAGTCAATCAATGAATTAGTAGTCTTTGGCGCTATATTCTCAATCGGCGTGGCAAACAAACTAAGAAATCTTGGTATGAATGAAGAATGGGAATTGACTAAGAATGAGTGGCAGAGGTGGTATATAATATATTTTACTTTGGTCGCCTTTCCTATCATTAACCACACCCTACGCACCTGGTTACATAATGTATTAACAGAATTGCATGATTCATTAAAAGGATTCTTTGAAATACGACCAATCAACCTTCATAACTTCACATCTAAATACATTATAGTGCAATATTATATCAAGAGCATCGTTACCCTGGAAAAGAAGATAATTCCACTTGAAATTTATGCTTTTAAAAGCTTTTTCGCATATTTCGAAAATGATCCCCTACTAGGTAATCTCTTTTTAATAAGCAGCCCTTCATAAGTCTTGCCTGTCAAGTCATTTCATGTATGCAGTGAAAAATAGATTGGAATTTAGCGAAGTGTATCTGGCCAAAAATCCTGCTGAATTTCAATCATTCATTAAGAGTTTGATTATACCCTTATCTGATGAGAGACTTACATCGAGGCTTCAAGAACAGAAAGAAACATTTCTAAACGAATATTTAAAAAGTAGCGAACTCGCGTTAATCAAAGACGATTTTTTCAAGTCAGTGTTTTCGAAATGTGCGAACCATTTATCTAAAACCTGTATAGATAAAAAACCAGATGATTCTGATTACGCTCAATGTAAAATATTCAAACAAGTCTTTACTAGAATCGTCGTTTCGTTAAATGAATCATATATAATGGATAAAGACACTGTCGATTCTTGTCTGGCATTATGTCAAATTGATATGAGAGAATCGTCTAAAATTCAACCAATTCAAAATAATTCCCTTAGTATTTCTCAGTTTTTAGAAGACTCAAAAAATTACAAAAATGTGTCATTTTCAATACTTCTAAAATGGTTTACGCTGATTTATGAACTGAAATTTATTTTTGGAGATACGAATTCAAAATTCGACAACTTGAACTTGGCGCGATTAATCTGATTTTGACTTATTTTATTCATTCTTTGATATTTTTCGTTTTTATCATCAATTTCACTTCAGAAATTAGTGCAGCTTTGTATTTGTAATGTTATCATCAATTAGCTAAAGAGATGAGATCATAGCGTGGCCTCAATATGAGGTATATTTTAAAATCACAGACACAAAATATTATCATCGCCGTAATTATGATCTCATCTTTGATCACTCTTTCCCACTCTCTTCTGTACGACGGCGGAATCAGCTATGGCAGCATTAGGAACTCGATGAAATATTTTTATCTTCAAGTCATCTTGTTAATACGCATGTGCCAAAACTCTGAAACTGCATCTTGATTGATTCATCTGACCTGATTGTTGTATGGGCAATATTTTTTGATTCATCGACTTCAAATAGAAGTAGATTCGAATAAATATGGCCTTCTATGAACGTATATGAGTGTTTAGTTTCAGCATAACCAATCTAAAATGCAATGAATGCTGGGATCGATAAATCCAAAAGAAATTTATTTTCCGCACTTTCCGGTATATAAGTCGCTGCCTTTCTCTCCCATTTTGAGAAAATTTGAACCCTGTGGCTTATACAGTATAGCGATGCGGCTAATATGTGAATTTTTACCGTTTAACGTGCTTTGTTGACTATAAACCATATGCTTTTCCATAAATTGGAACTCGCTGGCTTATATAAGGGTGCGCTCATTATATCAGAAAATATTGATGTGTAAAATGGATTTAAAGTTTGTGCTTTTTTATAGATTTTTATTACGTATCTTAAATTCTTAAACCATTTTCGGAGATCAGGATTTTTCCTCAACAAAAAATACCTGTAAATATAAAATCTATATATATAATAGAATAGTGTCACTCACTGGCTCACTAGCTCACTCATTTATTCACTTACTCGGACGCGTTTTAATCCTAATCCTGGTTATGCGATCTGGCCACAGTCACACTATCTAAACTTTTATCATTTCGAGAATTGTAATTGTTGTTTTTCTCAATCTTTTTGTTTGCGTCATGTAAAATAATTATCAAAAAGCGGCTCCATCACCTATCCGTGCTTATTTTGAGGGTATATATGAATGCATGGTGAGGATATTTTATTTGAGTGCAGTCCTGGTGTCANGGATATCCCTTATCAGAAAGGTTTATTTTTTCTTCAATCTATAATGCAAGGTTTAATTCAATTAATCTAACTTTCTCAAGGTGGCGGACGCCACGGGCGTCCGTCAAAAGGTCTAGTAATTACATATTTCTATATTAAATTTAAGTATTGTCGCCAATTGACAAATTCTATATTCAAACCCTTAATGGTGATCTTATCCATTATTATCGGTCTCGTTTCTTTGATTTAAAAATAGAATTGAATCGTTCCTCAGGTATTGTTCGAATCGGATCAATCATGGAAACTGACGACTGTGAAGCTGATGGTACATATCCGTTATATGGTTTTGATGAATCATTAACATCGCCAATCTCCTGAATATAAGAATCATACTTTTACATTCCATTGTGAATACCCATATGTGCTTTTGGCATTATTTTTACACAAATATTCTTTCAAATTTGCTGGAAAGATGTTCTCAAACTCTTCATCGATGAAGGTCTATATTCTGGTTCTCTAGAGATATAGTTGAATTGTTTGGTGGTATTTTAATTTCTTCGTGAGAAACAATTTTTTCGTTCATATTATGAGGAATTTCGACCTCTAATTATGGATATGTATTGGTTTGGTGGACGCATCATAATTTGAAGGACTGGAATTGTTAAAGAGATTTGGATCTACTATCTTCGGATTTGATGGATCCACATTCTTAGCCAAGATATCACCTGTGATGGGCGATAGGTTAGTTTCGATCGGATTGATCAAACTCCTTGAACCATAGTTAGTTTTAATCTTTTCCATTGTGGGACGATAATCGTATATTAATTTTATATATAAAGGTTCGATTGTATCTACAATGGGCTGGTCAGACGCAATCAATCTTAGTTCTTTCGGGCTTTCACTTTCGTCGTCTACCATTTATTTCATGATCGTAATTGACCATGGCCAACGATCTTAATATGTGACAATTTATATGCTAAATATCATTTATTGGCTCAATTAAGCCAAATGCCTCTACGCAATAATTTTCTTTTTTTTCTTATTCTTTGTTTGGATTTTTAAAAATATTGATATTTGTTCGGCAAAGACAAATTTTTCAATACGTGGAAGTATTTATCACAAAATCATCATAATTCTCAAATTTAAAATCACAAAACCTGCGAGAACCTAATAATTATGAAAATTGGCCATTGAGACTATGGTCTTTAATTCATTTGTCAACGTCTAATAAATGTAAAGGTCAAAATATTTACTCGGTTTTTATATTTGTAAACAGATCTCAAGATATGTTAAGAATGCCTTATAATGAGTAAATGTTCAAATGAACATGAAAAACTTCCTTTTTTCTGAATCGGTTTATCATGATTCATTTAATTATAACTCGGCATCATCAAAGATTTTACATATTCTGTGCTTTCATTTTATCCTTGGATTTTGTACACGAATGCGCAATTGATATGCTTTGTCAATCCGAACTTTACTCTTCGTTAACTTATATTTATTGAAGATTCGATTTCAGAAGAGCCGATTTTGATTGAATGTATTATTCAGCCGATATAGTAAAAATGATCACTTGGAATCACAGTTCAGAATGTTAAGCGGTTTTTACATCGTATATGGGCCAGGTCGAAACTGAATAGAGGTTATATGGACATTCAAAATGGCCAACAAGACGGGCAGAACAAGTGGCTTATTTTAAAATTCAAAAAAACATTTGTTTAAAAATTTAAAAACCGCTTTCTTAAATATTTGGTGAATTTAAAAATTATTTCATTCATCGAGTAGAACCTCTCATGTTAAGCTTATGAGCCAACTCAGTGGTAAAGTTTTAAAAAATAGTGTTATTTTCTATAACGAAATATAATAATTTTAGTTTCATAATAAACGAAACATTGTTATGCCAGTCTCAATTGGGGTGCCCAATTCAGTGTCCACTCGGCCCGATATCAGTTTCAACATTGCACATATTCTGTTTCTCCGTGGTCTATATTGAATGTAAGAACCGGCATTAGAATGACAATAATCGCGCACCTAATTTTCACTCAGAAATTTCGATTTTATCATTCAAATGTTTCAACAATTATGAATATTAAAATCAATTTTAACTTTTTAACGAACGTCTTTCGGCGTTCTTTGTGCAAATCGCTTATATGAACGAATAAAGTCATCTCAACCAATTAGCAGAATCGGGATTGTGCGTTTTAAGTCAGAATTATTGAAAATTTGAATTTCTATGAAAACAAGGGAAATTTTGTACAAAAAATTGTGTGTAAAATCTTAGATTCTTTCTGACTTTGCGAATATTGAAGATATACAACATGGATGCATGTAGAGATATCGGGAAAGTCAAGCTCAAATCGAATCCGGAATTGCCAGATAGAAGGCATTTAGTTATTCGACTATTTTACTATGGTATATTTTTTATTGGTAATCGGTTTTTCAAGCAATTCAGTAATCACGTCAAACCGTTTCAAACAAGTTACCAACACTTTAAAATTACTCATAGGATCTTGGTTTTATATTTTGATGCGTCATTTTTCATTATTTGCAGTCCCTCTCTAAAATCTTCAGTTCCACCAACAATGATAGACTTTTAAAATAGTATTCATCGTAGTTAGCAGAATTATTTGGACGAAAAATAATGGGAGAATGTACGAAGTAAAGCATGAAGAAAGATTCGTAAACATGAGGACATAAAAAATCATTGGAATGCTTTATACATGCTAAGGTCGATCTCATTTCTGATTTGAACAGAAAAAGAACAACGGTGAAGAAACTTGACAGATAATCTGTCTGTTTTAGCTTATACATTTTGAAAGTTATCATTAAGATATAAACGTATTGCAAGAGATAATGAAAATCCATGGGCATGTTCATTAGGGATCATAGAATATCTGCTATAGAACTTGTATTTAGCGAAATTAGGTACTTTTTTTACCCATTACATCCTCTTTATTTATTACCCTGTTTACAATTCGATTTTTAACATTTGTCGTATTTTTCACAAAAAGAACCTTTAGTTTTAACAGTCATAGCCTTCCTAAGAACTTGTAAATAAACTGCATATTGTGAATGTTTAAGAATACCAGATAAATAATTTCGATCACATTAAGTGAATTCTGATATGTGGCATTTTCAAGATTGCTCAATAATATGATGTAGAACTATAAAACGCGGACAAATCTTGAATTTGATAAATATTAAAAGTAGAATTAAGAATCATTAAGTATTAGCAGATATGTGATTGATCAGAATAACTGAGAATGTTAACAAGTTTGTCGTTAATTTCTCCCTAAAAATGTCAAATGAATTTTCTTTACAGGTTAAGTTGACTATGACCATTGGACTACAAAATATCAGAATTATAGTTGATAGAATCTGGGTAAAAACGTACAAATATTATATATTTGTCACTTTAAATTCGTTCACGTATCTGAAATCTATCTCTTAGATATTGTACGCTTCCATTCTTATAAAGATCTTCATAATTCGAAAATATTCTACTACAGGGTTTCTCGATAAATATCTAATTTTTGTCATTTAAAATGGAATATGCGCACATTTAATACGAAAATTATCAATTAAAATGCAAAAGTATAAACCAAAAAAATTAAATAAATATCAAAAAAGCATATCAATCATCTATTTCTTTTTTTCTTAGAAAATAAGGGAAATATTTTTTCGTGGATTGAAAATACATTTGTAGGTTCTGGAATATGTTAAAATTAGTTTCGTTTTGAATAATAATAGCTTATGCTATATCTAGTCAGCTAATTCGATACCCATTAAGGGTTTAGAGACTTTTGATACCATTAAGACGTTTTGTTAGTTCGCATTCGTCTGTAAGGTAGAGGGGTGTGTGGATCTGGCCTCATCTGACAAAAGCAGAGTTTACTGGTACCGACTAGTGTTTAAGGTGGTTACATAGAGATACTCCGGAGATAAACCGATTCCATTTCACTGTTTAGGATCTCTTTAGAAAGAAGCTGAATGGTTTTTAGGTGTGGTCTGGGTTGAGATGGCTGTTTTTTGGTGATGAATTGGACCATTCTGCTTTCCAAGCTTCATGGATCGAGGGGTAGACGGAGTTCAAAATAAAGGACTCCCAGATGGGATGTCTCGATTTCAAGAGTTTGGTTAGATGGTTAATAATATCGTGTCTTATCGGGAGAACGGAAGTGGCGATTTTTTGATCAGTTCCAAAGCGGAAAATTTCCTTCTTAGATGAGTGGGAACAGTATGGGAAAGAGTTGAGATTCAGTATATTTGTGTTTATTTTAAGCATCCCGTGATTATTCTTAGAGTGGTATTTAATTGGTGTCTATCAACTTGGCGGGCGAAGACTAGAGTCATACATGGCTGTCGTACTCGGCGGTACTGAAGCATAGTGCTAGACCAGACAGTCGGAGGATGTGTGGTGAAGCACCCCAGCTATTATTTGCTAGTTTACTGATTATGCTGTTTCTATGAGATATCTTAATCCTTGTCTCGATGATATGTTTTTTGAAGGATAGTGTTCGGCCTAGAAATACTCCAATATATTTTGGGTTTGGATCATGTTTAAGTATATTGTTTCTTGCTCTTATTGTAAGTAAGTTTTGACTTCATCGTTGTTGAGGTGGAGTAGAGAAGTGACGGTTTTGGAGGGTTTTAGTTGAAGTTTCCAGCTATCAATAAGCAAGTAAGTGAATTAAGGTGGGCGTTTAGCTCTTTTTCTATACATACTAGATAGTGAGATTAGGAAGCCAAAATGATGTCGTCTGCGTAAATAAATTTTCGTGATTGGGGGCAGGAATAACGTTAGGACAAATATTTACAGGATAGGAGCCAAAACAGATCCTTGGGAGCTGTCCGATTTCTCATTTATCTAGTTACTTGTCGTACCGCCTTTAAGAACACGGAATCTTCTTCTTCTTAGGGTCAGATTTGTTATTTCAAAAATATTCGAGAGATATTGGATCGGAATTTGTATATATAGGGTTTCCCGATCAAGTGCGTCATTTTCTTGATCAAGTCCTTCACATATTTTAACTCATATTTTATCAATATTCCTCATTAAAAAAATCCAACGTCTATTCCTTTATTTCCTCTGCTAAGTAACACCAACTGTTGCATTTTAGCATATTTCGATAATAGCCATCACAGACATAAGGTGTGATTTCTATTGAGCAACTTTCGACTAAATTAAATAGGCTGGTTACTGATCTCTGGGGACGCTGGTCGCCTGGCATTGTTCAAGGAACAGGATCATCCATTTCAATGAAGACCAATATGTTGACGCTTCATGCAGGTTTTGAACTGTTCATTTCCAGTGGAATTTTTGAATGTATTTTCAGAATGGACAACGTGAGGTCTCAAACAACAAACAGGGTCCACACCATGCTGAAAGAGAATAGCCGCAGGGTAAGTTACCTTTCACCCTACTCGGCTTTCCTCGACTCGATTGAAAGTTTGTTGTCGAAATGGAAGAAAATTGTTAAAACAGCGCTCCGAGATCAAAAATCGACATATTGAATCAAAAATGACTGAATAGAAATTGAACATTCTGACTGTGATGGCTATCACCGAAATATGATAAAATACAACAGAAGGTGTTACTTAGGAGAGGAAACTAACGAATAAATGTAGAATTTATAATTTTTTAATTCTAAATAATGATAAAATTTGAGTTAAAAAAATGTGACGGGTTTGATCCGGAACCCTATAAGCCATTATCTACCAAAGTGTCATAGGCCTGTGATAAATCGATTAAAACGCGACCAGTTTTTTTGTTTAGGCTAGAAGCCATTTTCGATGTGGGTTATTGGTGATAGAATTTGTTCTGCAGTTGAACCGATTTTTAGACATCCAGCTTGTACTGGGATTATGAGATGGTCAACTAGCAGAAGCATATTTGTGAGAAGGGTTGATTCAATCAGTTTGAGCAGGATTATCACCGAGATATTGGTATATAGCTTGAGAGGGAAGCTGGGTCTTTGTTGGGTTTAAGGATTTCAATAACGTTGAACTTCACCCTGATTTATGGGATCTTTCTCTTAGTGGTTTTACGGTTGTAGAAGGAGGCCAAATAATTTTTGCACGGGGACACAGGTGCGTGATGAATTCTGGAATGATTCGGTCCAAACCAGGAGCTTTATTTGATTTATGTGAGTCTGTTGCATTATCTACTTAGTTATTTGTGAAACGGATGCATGATTCCTTAAGATGTATCTAAGGGAAGTTGGAAGCTGGAGGTAAAATCTGATGAATACCAATCTGTTTGTTCTCCATTACTTATTTTGACCAAATTTTAGAATGTTGACTGTCAATAGCATTTGGAGGAAAAGAGTGAGATTGAATAGAGGCGTTTTGGGATGAACTAAGGTACTTATGCAGTAACCAGCATTTTCGGTGGTACTAGAATGATCTAATTTTTTGATTATATTCAACCATTTTTATTTTATTATTTTAGTCATGTTGGAGAACAGATCATTTCGGATTAGCCTGTTTAAATTTGTTCGAATCTGGAAATTGTCTTTAAACGTGTTGTCTAGACATGGTATGCCGTGAGGGAAGTACCCTCTGTGGATGGATTTTTTTACTGATAATATAAAGGGCATTGTTAAATAAGTTTTATGCGTTTTCTATCGAGATATTTGATTTTGGGATACATTTTTAACATTTTTCCATGAGTTCTGTGTATTTTTGCCAGTTTTCTTTAGAGAGATTCCATCTGGTCTTGTGTCTGGATGGAAAAATTTATTGAGTTTAACAGATTTCAAATAAGATAGGGATTTCTGGCTTTTTGGAAAGGGATTAAGCATTAAAACTTTTCATAAATGCGGTTAGGCTTTTGTTTGTGAGACAAATAAGAGGTACGTGTTGTAGGTCGATTTCCACTTTGCTGAGTAGCTAGAGCCGTTTTCTGTTGGGTCCTTAAGCAGTTTTAAGGTTTTTAGCGTATTACCAATCAGATAGGATTGATCCAGATTGGTTATCGTCATTATACCACCATTGAGGAAGATGACTGTGAAGTCTCCGATATTAACACATTTTCCTTGATATATGTTCAAGAGGTTGTTTGATCAGGTATCTGATGGACGTTTGATCAAATTCCTAATGTAAATATCTTTTATAAGAATGGTGTCGTTAATTGATCCTGATTCGATATATTTTATCTTTCAATATCGCGGCGGGGTAAATATCTCTTCCATGATTATTGTAGAGGTGTTTGCAAATGAGATCATAAGCATAAATGGTGAACCTGTTTGAAAAATCAGAATCAATCTGCGTTTCTCGAATGCAAATAATGTGGATGTTTTTATTGGCCAGAGATATGGTTGAGGATGTCTCGTTTGTTTCTGGAGAGGCCTTCAACGTTAAGTGTGAGGATATTAAACTTTTTGCCCATTTAAATTGAATTGGAGTTTTCATTGACATTAGGGCTAGATAAAAGGTTGGGCTTTTTAAAATTATGCCAGTTGGGTTGGTAATTTTGTGGGTTCTTGGGACAGAAATCGATCGCCATTTTTAATCTGGCAGATCCTATAAATGGAACTGATCGCCACAAACCGAAAAATGTTGGCTTAAAACAATAGACAGATGTGTAAAATACAATGTTTGAAATGTAAATATTACAAGGGATAAAGATGTTGAGCATTGACCAAGCACTAAAAGAGCCATAGGGTTCAAATAAAGACTACAAATGGATGTGGTGAACAAATAAAAACATATTCCTAGGTTTGTACAAAACCTTTCCGTTGGCAAGAAGTATGTCATACGGGGACAGTATTGTAAGAAATGCCAAAAATGAGGTAACATTTTCAACGACCACATGAGATGAAATGCGGTCATAACTTTATATCGAATAAAATGTGGTTTTTATCATCTATAAATTCCACTTTTACAACGTTACCCTCCTCCTCATAAGTATTTACAATTTTATTCAGTATTTGCTAAAATTCTGTCAAACGTTTTTATAACAGCTAGTCTTGTGATAATGCGAAGGAGCCACGAATTTC
>JWZT01001474.1:41200-55633 GCA_000827895.1 Thelohanellus kitauei | reverse complement strand
TGAAAAAAATATAATCTTAGAAATTCTAGATCATGTTCGGAGTATTTGATTCTATGTATTGTCATGTTACCCATCCTTCCGCCCAGTGTTGGCCAAAATTAGAGGGAACATAGTTGTTTATTATCTTGCTTTTAATATTAAGAATATTTATTGAAATAACTGTGCTTTTCCATATACAGGTATTTTATGTCCATTTAGTATTTTTGTAATTCAATATGGCGGAAGAAAAGTTTAGGAAAAAATAAAATGGAAAAACGAATTAAACAATATAATAATAATGTTTTCTATAATTTGACTGCTTATGACCTTTGGCATGCGTGATTTTCAGGTTTATTGTGTCCTTTTAGTTCTATTTCGTCCTTTCATTACTTCATTTTATTACTCTCAAAACTAACCTCTGGTTTGAAAAAGGGGAAAGATTAAATTTCTGAGTAAGCCATAATCCTTTGAATTAAGGGTTGGGTCTGGTTAACACGATTTTTGACATGGAGTATTGTTTTAAACTTTTTGCATATGGGGGAGTGATGATAAGTCAAAAATAATCATTACAAGCAAGGCCACTCGAACAATCTTAATTAGTGTTTTGAGCATTAAACAAGGGCGAAATTTATGCGATTATTAAATTTCGGAACATTTCCCAGAATTCTTTCATCTCCCCATATCCTAAGTTAAAAAAAAATTCATGTCAAAAATGCGAGTTAACCAAACCTAACCCTAAATTCAATGGATGGTGGGTTACTTAGAATTTCAAACCTTTCCTTTTTCCAACCCAAAGGTAAGTTTGGACTGTATTAAAAGGAAATTGTAGAAATCAAAACTAAATCAAACTATGAAAGGACGACATAGACTTGAAAACCCTGTATATCAAAGGTCTTAAACAAATCAAATTATAGAAAACTAAATAAATTTATTTAGTTTTATTCTTTTATTCATTTTTTTCTAAATTTTTCTTCCATTAGATTGAGTTTCAAAAATACCAAATTGGTCTTTAAACCCTGTATCTAAAATATCATCAATATTAGCAAATGACGCTCTCTATTTTACCAACAGCCCCCTTGTAACAATACAGATATATTGATTTAAACCAGTAATGATGGATATGTCGTGTATAACGCTCTAATATTAACAGTCCCTGATGGTCAAATTAAAATAATTTCTGAATAAAAAATGAGTAACCGTGGGGTCATATACACTGTATAGTTCTTAAAATAGTTTCGCAACGATTGTATTATTGACCTGATCTAGGGAGAACATGGATTGTAATACATTTAAGAACCCAAAAATCACATAATCAATTTAAAAATCTAAAATTAGTTATATTTAAAAGCAAACTGATCATAGATGCCATCTGACGCCTTTCTGATTGAAATCTTTATATCAGATTCATTTTATCCTTCATTATATTTCTCTCAATTACAAACTTTAATACTTTATAAAGTTTTCAATGTGTGACATTTCATTTAAATATACGATTTTTAATCAAAATCCTAACTTAAGATAAACATGTCATCAAAAAAATTTATCAATTTTCGGGAAATTAGACTCTTTTATTCTCATCTCGTGGTCAAATCGTTGTGATACTTTTAGCCATCATGATCTTTGAGTGACGTTTGTCGAAATAGGATCAATAAATGATAATAGGGTGTCCATTTGAGTTATTTTAAGCAGTCACCATGTACGAAATCATTCAGAACATATTGGTATTTTTGATCACCAAAATAATCTAATGATCATTATGTATACTAAATTTAATCATCATTAAATTTTATAAATTCATCAGAAAGTCTTAATTTAAAGTAAATATTTAAGAAGTATAAAGATTAATATATGGACTCGATGAATTCATCTGATATCTGAAAGTAGCTTTTAACTTATCTTAATGACGTCAACTTCAAATTCTGAACGTGAGTTTATTATGATTGTGGGTGTAAATGAGGAAAATAACAAAATGGCGTTATGTATAACCTTTATGTATGAACATTGGGCAAAGTAAACAATAGTTTATATCTTTTAACAATACAGACCATTCCTTTGTTATTTGGTCGAGCGTTGATTTTAAGAATAAGAAAACTGATCGATGACTTGTCATTCATTTAATACATTATCATAAGTAAAAAAAAGTGGATAAGATTATTTCGAATATTTATGATTGAGCGTTTCAATCATTTTATCAAAAACATAATTGGATTGTGTCATCTACATAATTAAGAAGACTTAAAACGATTAATTAATCATCGGATCGCATGCCGTCAACGTCAGCATGACGACGTCTATTGAGCTTAGAAACGATGATGGTATCTCAACCGAATTAATCCATGTGTATTATTAGTTTAAAAATCAAAGCAACCTCGATGGTTCATGTAGAAAGTCGGTCAGTTACACCATTTTCCGTCAAAATGTCATACTTTTCGACGAGAACATTCATATGTTCCGTTATGTGTTTTTTTACTTTAAGAAATTTAATGATAATTTGTAGATAGATTATGGCTAGACGCAGGCTAACCTCAGTAAGCGACTTCTCACATCAGACTCGAAAATCATACCGCGTATTTTCAAGAGTCTAATAGATAGAATCTTTATAAATTTCTTTAGTTTTTTATAATAAAAATAATATTAAAAAAAAGAAATTTTGAATGTCCACATCGGAAAGTCGGACATCTTGAGCGGAAAATGGTGTGTGTTTCGTTTTACGTAGTTGACGTCGTGGGAATTAATATGATTTATTTAAAAAATACCGACAATAAGAGGTTTTAAATAAAGCCTCATTGTCATTGTTTTTATATTATTTTTATTACATATGGGCGTATTGTTCAACTATTTCATCTAAGAATTAAATCCCAATTTCAAGCCGTTTCATGCTTTCATTTGTGAACCTGCTTCTCATATCGTCTGCTTTCCGGAATGCTTTTGGTAATTTTTTTCATACATAGCCCCCATTAATAATCCTTTTGAGGAAGTACCATCCAAATTTAATACAGCCCTTCGAGGGATCCGAGGAAGAAAGTTCACCGCTTTTGGATGATGTAGAATATCAAGGTGCATCTGGAGGGGATAAAGTCGGCTATTTCCCAATACCGAGAGTATTGCTACAGTTTTTATTAGACTATGGGGCAGGTACATTTCGAGAAACTCTACAGTTTGGCGGAAGGTTTGTAGTTGTGCTAGCGTGCCTGTGCTAGAAAGGCGGACCGTGCTCATAAACGCAGAGAGCGTGGGATGGTTAAATTTCAGCGATCTGAGTAAATTTCCTTCGAATAAATCAACAGAAGTTTCATTTGTAGTGGCCTGAATCTCAAAGAATTCTTGTCGTTGAGCACCGTAAGAGACAATTAAAACATCTATCACATATCGGGTTGTATAGGCCACTTTTTTTTCAAAACCTAATTCTAAGACAAAAAAATACTTATTTGATATTTTTTGAACGAACGTTACATTTTTCGTTTTTTCATACATGAATTGATGACTTCATTTGATTTACTACGTTCTTTGTTTTGAATTTTGGCATAAATATTTGTGCTTCCTATGCCTTATTAATAGAAAATTGAAGCAGGTTTTCAAAAAAACCTCCTATGATTAATTTTTAGGTAGACCCAGATTTATGTCGTTGTGCTAACTACCTGAGTGTTTTACACATATGTGGGTGGCTAGAACTACTTCCGCTTGAGTTATCTGAATTTTTAAATGCCCAAAATCACGGTCAAAACATAATTAACATGAAGATGAGAAGATAAAGCTTATCTCTAAAAGGCTAAGATCGATTCCATTTTCTCAAGCAGAGTTATGGATGAATTTTCTCTACTTTTTAAGATGGATGTATGCCGAGGTGGGACTATTGAATTGTTCAAGAGTGGCGGTCATATTGGGGAGACTTTTACAGAATGTTAAGTTTTTACGATGGTGTCGTAGTTGAGTATGATTCCACAAAGGCACATGCGATTCCTGCTTAAGGTAAGATTTTTGTGGCAAAACCTGTAGCTGACGATGACCCAGTTATCCAGCGATACTATGAACAAGATCTAGAGATGAAAATGGTTTATTATTAATGATTTTCAGGCACTTACATGGATGGTTGACAACTTTAAGGAACTATGGCTCATCTATAAAAACTATCGATCCGAGTTAAAAAGAACCGCTCGTCTGAATTCGCGGTTTGATATACTTTCTGAGTTTAGAACATCAAGTGTTGATGTCGCATGACTTGAAATTCTAACTTTGGTGAGGATAGTTAAAATTGACAAAAATACTATGCCATTTTAACAAATTTAAATTTTGTGATAATTTGGCAGGGATCGTAATTTTTCGGTGGCTTTGTCTGAAGCAATCCTGTTCTACTAGCTCTGTGAATTTTCATTTTAGATATTACATCAGTTGAGGAATATTGCTTTCATAGATGGAATTTACGTCAAGGAAAAGTCATTCTTCCTTAAGATTTGTACAATCTTATGATTCTACCCGTCATTTCATGTTTAGATTCCAGGCATACCTTAGGTTTCCAAGCGTGTTGCAGCCATATCAAGGTTAGGTCTACTCGTCATGTTTTAAAACCCCATGATGTATTTACATCATGAATGATGCTATCTTTGAATGGGCTGGTGTTAAATGTTTTGATTTTAAGATCAGACTCGATATCTTTCATACTCAGAGAGGCTGGTTCTGAATCCTCTCTCAGGTAATTTGTGAATAATTAGTATTGAATACGTATCAGGTACTTACGGCCGTAGATAAATTTGGCTAAATTAAAATATTAGAGTAACTGACATGAACAATTAATCACGAGTGTTAAAGACAAAAAAATTATCGTTTACATGGTTTTCATTTAAAGGCGAGCTTTAGAAATATTAAAATGATTTTCTTAAAATTTTAAAAAATATTTGGTCTGTTTTAAACATACACCACGCATGCTGATTTCCCTTAATTTGGATAAAAATGGTTAATAAACATGCATCATACAAAATTTCATGAATTGATGAGGTGAATTTACCGCGTTTCGTCATGTGAAACCGAGAATCTCTTTGGGTACTTCCGTCAATGAAGACTGATCACTTCCGCAACAATTCAGTCATCGAAAATTAAGTTATTTGGTCATTTATCCATATTTTATAAATAAACATTTCTAAGGCGTGATTTCTCTTTTTCAATATTTTCAAACAATGTTTTGATAACGTAAATTTTCTATTGATTGAATATATCGGGTTGAGAGAGGCGCCAGTCGTTAGTGGAGGGACAAACTTGTACGAATAAACATGAGCGTTAAATTCGCACAGTAACCTTACCCTGTCATCATCACCTGGGGGATGAGACAAAAAGAGTAGATTGTAGAATTTATATTAAAATATAGTGCTTCAATATCTGTAACATGGTTCAAAATCAACCAAACAACGTTTTAGTATATTTTCTGCCTATTTTGTTTAGCTATTGGGCTCTTCGGATGTTAATTAACCGCGAAAAAATTTTTTACATGAATGTTTTTACATTCAAACGTGTCCACCGTGATTTTTAATCATGTCCACCGTGATTTTTAATCATGTCCACCGTGATTTTTAATCATGTCCACCGTGATTTTTAATGACATCTTTTTATGGCACATTATTTAAAATAATGACAGAAAACGAAGAATTTAACCTGAATGTTCGAACAGTTTAATCACGATGTTCAAAGAATTAATATTAAAATTTTCAATTACAATTAAAAATAAATAAAATAATAGATTTTATATTAGAAATGCTGGCGCTCGCGCAATAGGTGGACACGTTAGAAGGTAAAAACCGGTATTTGATAGTGGTAATATTCTTTTATGTTATCATAAATCATGTATATTTTTCGACTTACGATGAAAATTATGTCAAAGCCATATTCATAATCTCGTAATTCATATACAAGACCAATCTTTCTATTCATTATTTATTCAGTTAGTTTAACAGTATAGGCATATAGAAAAGGTGTTATTACTTAATTTGAAGTTATATGGCGCGCAACTGTAACAAATGTATATTTTTTAAATAGAATTATAAATATACCCATAGCTTTATTAAAAAATCTATCAAAAACACAATTAAAACAAGATTTGAGGAAAATAATCTAAAATTGTTTAAAATATTCTAAAAAGATGATAGGAAAATGAACTAAGGGCCTAGCCCAAAAAGATTTCCTCTGTATTATTAACGTCACCTGTTTGAATTGTTGAAATTGTAATTCAAGAAGCGCTTAGAATGTTCCTCCACACCTCATAATTTTGTAATTTGGGCCATTTTCCGTGTAAAAGGCCGACTGTTCGAAAGTGACATTCAAAGGTTCCGGCGTTGTATTTATTATAACAAATAAATTAACATTTTTTAAGAATATTTTTTAGAGTCGCCAGAATATGTATTCGAATTCACGAGTCACCCGATTGTAGTCGCTTACTGAGCTTTTATTTAGTTTAAAAGCAAGAATATTTCTTGAATTCATAATTTACTTTTTATAATAAATACAACTTCGGAACAGTTGAATGTCATCAACGGAACGTCGGCCTTTTTGCACCAGAAATGGTGTTGTGATGTTCATACGTTATTGTATATTAAGTGTATATAATCCTTGAAGAAT
The DNA here is from genome assembly GCA_000827895.1 of Thelohanellus kitauei. Classification (NCBI taxonomy): domain Eukaryota; kingdom Metazoa; phylum Cnidaria; class Myxozoa; order Bivalvulida; family Myxobolidae; genus Thelohanellus; species Thelohanellus kitauei. The sequence continues at coordinate 49,051 of JWZT01001474.1, read as the reverse complement.
CCTTACGGTAAAAAAATATCTCCAAAAGCAAAAGGGAGTGAAGGAATATATTTTAAAATATAAAAAAAGATCAAAACCATGATATAAAAAATTTATTTAGGATGGAAGCGCCTTAGCGTTTACTCTACATCTAATCATTACGGAGCATAATGAGAAGGATAATATGATCTGAAGTGATGAATGGCCTCCATATTGAAAGTGTTGTTAAGGATGATGCCTTACCTCACGAATTCGAAAATAACTGAACAAATCCTCGCCTTGACCTTTTTCTCTGAGAAAATTTTCGTTAATCTCTACGACTTTTTGGTGTTCACCTGAGACCGTTACTCCTCTATCGTTCCTAACATGGAATTAGAAAAATGCACAATATTTTTTCAGAAAAGACGCGACTTTACTTATGACAGTCAGTAATAATAAGTTGCGAATCACTTCAAAGGGTGATAGATAAATTAATTTTTTGCTCAACCGCCTTATGAAAAACTCTTTTACTAACCCTGGTAAGGGAACGTTTATAAATCCCCCTCAAATTTGCATCAAACATATTTAAAATCAATTTCGAAACAGACCATAAGTAATTATTGTACGTGATATATCAAGGTTGGTAAGATTATTGAATTCTCTCTTTCATCTTTAAGCCTCGTCAAGTTCGTCTATGTTAACTTACTTTTTCTTGTTTATTGGCTTTAACCAGCAAAGGGATTCCCAGTTCTGATTCTCTAAACCAAAGATAATCGGTTGTGTTTTATTGTATTACACCATTTCCCGAGTAAATGTACCTTTTGAGTCATTCAAAAGGCAGGTTATTTTAAATTAAAAAGTTGATTTCAAAAAATATTCTAATTAAATAAATATATGCTATTTGTAACGCTTCGGAAGCAAAGTGTGTTGATTCTCGGAACCTTCTATTGTAACTTTTTGCGTATTCGCCTTGACGTTGCGGCAATTTATGACTGCAAAATATTGGCATGACAAATAATAAAATTAGGCGTTATAATCGTCGTCTTTTTCGAAAAAAAAGCCCTACTCCATTACACCGTGGGGAATAGTGTACCAAAATACTGTTTGGTTACCCATTGATTCTATTATATGACAAATTTCTATTGAATGGTGGAAGAGAATATTAACCATTACAAATACGTAGGGGGTATTTGACCAATGGACAATTTCTTGTTGAGTCAATCGAGTATATTTGTATAATTGTGACAGCGCTAACATACCAGAAAATTTTCCTTTTCATTCTCATTCAATAAGTCTTATTTGAATCACTAACATATCAAATAGATTGTTATTGAAAGAATGGGTTTTCACGGTTCAACTTGGACCTGAAAAGTAATATGATCCAGAAGTCATGGAAGAGTTTTTTAGTACCCTTTTCTCCAAGGCTCTAACCAATCGAGCTGCTTTTATTTGAAACAAAGGAGTTTATAGAGTCAAATATGACTATTTACGATTCAAACACATCGCAATCAGGTATTGCCCCAGTATCAAGGCAAATATCCCAACAAGACTGGACCGAATGGATTCGAGAATCTGTACGCTTTACCTCCCAAGCATCGCAAAGAGAAAACTTTAAATTCATTTTATATCATTTGAATAATTTTTTAAACCTAATGCCTCTTTTTGAAACTATTTTTTTAATTTAGAATAATTGACCTTTTAAATAAGCCAATAGGTACATTTGCTCGGGAAATGGTGCAATGATCAATTTGCGTGTGTATAAATTATTGAAATAAATTATCATCAAACAGTCATTTATAAAAGCGTATTTCGATCATTTTCTATATTTTCGCGAGCTGGGTCAACATATTCATTAAAACCGAAATTTATTAAATAAACTTAGCGTAAAATAACCGTTTCTTATATTCGTTTTGGGATTAAATAATTTAAATCAGGTATTTCTTGAGCCAACAGATATTAAATCGTCATAATTCTTCTAAGAGTGTCTATCCCTGGTTTGGGCATTTTTTAATCTATATGTTCAAGCAGTAGATCAGCGCCAAAATTTATTGCCGCATCATGCTTTCAATTGTGCACGAGCTTCTAGTCTCGTCTCTCATTCGGATATCTTTGGGTATTGTTTTATCATACATAGCTCCTCGCTTCAAATCTTTGAAAAAAGTATCATCCAAGTTAAATCAAGCGTTTTCGCGAACGCAAGGGAGGTTATTCCCGAATGCACCAAGTACCTGATGATGAATTCGACCGCATTCCCCAACGCAGAGTATTATAACATTTTTATTAGGCTATAGGATTAGTCCATGTTAGTAAACTCATGCAGTTAGCCGTAAATTCATAGTTTCATAAGGAAGCATGTTCTGCTTTGATGAGAAGAATATGTGAAACCGACGTCAATTCACTAACCGAAGTTAAAGTTCCCGAGTAATATCTTTAAGAATAAATAAGAAGCGACTTCGGCTGTAACGAACTTCTGCTAGACTCATTCGCTTTGTTTGACATGGTAAGAGTAAGATTCAAAAACTATCACATATTTTATTCTTTCTATAAAACATAATTTGAAAAACTGAAATATTAGATGCTAATTTGAGATGAGACTGCTTATTCGTGCTTTCTATATTCAGCTGATTTTTTGACTGAGCGCGTCATTTTTTAAGATCTTTGAGCAAATATTTGCATCTCCACAGTTTTAATAAACATTTTGTAAATCAATAAACCTTTCGTAAAGATTAATTTTTAGAGTACCCCCAGTTTGGCAAGTTGCGTCTTCTACATGCCTTTTATTCACAGATGTGCGTGGGCTGAACTAGTTTCTCACCGTTTTTCTGTGAATTTCAATGAAAAAGATGATGCCTGTAGAATCATTTAATATGCAGATTGGAAAATAGTTTTTTTCTCAAAGGATTGATTCTATTTCGCTGTCGTATAGAAACTATTTGATGAATGTACTCTGCGTTTTAAGATGCCTGTATTTAAGCGTGAGTTTTAATAATTTCTCTTATAGTGGTGATTAAACTGATGGAAATTTTTACAGGATGCTGAATTTTTATGACGGAATAGCACCTTTTGTGTACCGTAGTGGGAAAGAGGATTATACAGTCATAACAGACATGTTTCCCATCGAAGGTAGCGTTTTATGAGAAAAAATCTGGTCCAGGTTACAAACTTGTCCAGAGATACTACAGACAAGATCCAGAAGTGAAGAAAGTATATTCTTAATGATTTCAAGGCTCTTATTTGTATGTCTGAGAACGAGCCAGAACTAAGAGACATCGTTAATAGTCAAAAAGACGAATCAGGAAGAATATCTCAAATTAATATTGGGTTTTATATGCTTTCTAAACTTAGTAAAGCAAGTGTTGACGCCGAATAAATTTAAGTTGATTCCGTGACAAAACCGTATTTGACTATGTAATTAGTTCATTATAAAATTTCAATTTTGCTGTTATTTTGGTGGGTTTGATGAGTTATTGATCCTTTACATTGAAACAAAAATGTTTCTATGTACTCTGTGAATTGTTCCCTTTTTTAATTATGGTGGTGAGTTAGTTAAAAAAAATTGAAATTGATATCAGCGCCTATGGTTAAGTGAAGAAGAAACTTTTTTCGAAATATTTGTACTATTATGAGGGTATCACGACCATAATCCATGTTTTTGTTTCCAATCTTATTTAAGTTCCCAAGCACATTGAAATCGCCCCAAGTTTTTCGTCTACTCTATCGGGTTAAATACTGCTTTTATCACGAATGATAGGCTCTCAAACTGGCACATTTTGCAAAATATATTTATTTTCAATTGTGACCTCTATAGTTGATCATTCATATTGAGGAATCTGAGTTTTGAACTCTCTCATATGAATCGAAATATAATGACGATTGAAAATGTATCCTGCCATCAGAGTCCCAAATAACTTTATATTCTGCTTAGAAAACATGTTCTTACTCTGAACAAGAATAATAGCGGTGAAATTATTTACCATGTGAGTAGATGAACAGAAATATGCCTTTTTTTTATTTTCCTGACGATAAAAATAAAAATTTATTTTCAAATAACTGTAAAAATCAAATAGTTATCAGGGTCTTGTTGAATCTCAATATTTAGCACAAGATTATCTTCTAATATGAATTCAAATGATAGCTAAAGTAATTTTCAATTTTATTTCTTATGTAAGAATGCCGTTTATGAAACAAAACAACAATTGTTAATCAAGCCAGACCTGTTTAGATTCAAAGATTAAATGGTATCAAAACCTTGTGTAGTGTTGCAAGAATGATTCGAATATTTAAACAAAATGGAAATTTGATTCAAAATATAATTTGTTGAATCCGATTTATGATTATGTTTTTGATCAATTAACTCGTCAACTCAGTTAAATCGATTCTCATTTTTGATCCTTCAAGAGAAATAAATCTCAGACATCTCACCATATATATCCGTGATTTTTTATTGCACTCTCATGCAACTTTAATTGTCCGCTTTGCATCTCAATTATCGATGATTGTGTTCTAATGGCGATTTAAATTTTATAAACATCCAAATACACCAACGTAGCTATCCGAACTATAACAACACATTTTTTGGATATATAATAAATAAGCGACACTCTCAGCTCATACCTGCGAACGTTTACACAATTTTAACTATTTTAAATAATGAAATTTCTGAAAACGAGTGTAGTTTGACGAAGAAACGTTGGCTTTACCATCCAAAAGCAGATTACAATGTTCTTATGAGTAAAAAATCAGAATAATGTATTGCAATAATAATTTAACTGTTTGCGTTAATAAAAAACCATGTCAGTTAAATCCTATGTCCATGAATCTTTTCACGTGCTGAAAGTAGCCTTTCATGTTATATGTTGCGTCTTGGTATAAAATTTCAGTTGCTGTTTGTTTTATCTGTGTTCTATTCGTATTTGGTGATTTTCGTCGCCCTAATTCTCTTTTAAGATGTGTAAAATATTCATCGATAGGCTTCGGCTGATGTGAGTAAGGTTGAAAATTTCGATTCTAATATTAGAATGGGGAATGAATGAATTCACATGTTAGATTAATGGATCCTACGTCATCCATAATGTAAACACTTGATAGATTACAGAGGATTATTCCTCAATCCTTTAAAAATTCTTTGAATAGCTCTCCACTAATGGTACCATCGTTTATTTTAAAATTTACCACATTAGAAAGTGATATTGCCAATAAAGAAGACATTTTGATTCTCTTGTTATCTGATTCACCGATCCTTTGCTTTAAACCTTTTGGCACAGCCAAAATGAGGTCTAGTGTAAAGATTAACCCAGTTTCGTCGATAAACGACCTGTCATCTGATACATTGGCGAGCATTCTGCAGAAATTTTTCCTCAAATCAAGAAACGATTAAATATTTCATTCAAGTAGAATGTTTTGAAACCTTTTTCGAGTTAGTGATTACTCTTTAGGGATTCTACAAATTCAGGATTGGCTTTTGGATATCCTGTGTTCACTGAGACTAGATTTGATTCCTCCTAAGGCAATGATATTATTATTCAATACAACTTGATTTATCACAGATGAAAATTCTTCTGTCTGTTGATATTTCTGATTTTGGTAAAATTTTTACATTTCGACCCTCTTCAATTGTTCTTTTATAATTTCTAGCAGACTTTTGAGATATATTTAGGTTATGCTCAATCTCCTTAGTATTTCAGAATTTTGTTACCATTCTTTTAATGATCTCAAGTTTCTCTAAATTCACTATAATTCGTGTGTTTTTTGTGAAAACTAAAATTAAATTGTCTATGATTCAATTTTCATCAGTGGCACCTTGTTCTATGTTGGAATCATCTTCAGAATTATCTTTATGTCGCGACAATTCAAAATACGACGTCAATATTTATTTTTCGAACTACACACATGTTCAGTAATATCACTATTTAGATCGATAAAACAGTGTAAAACTTTACCCCTGTGTACTGAGAGGGTCGCATATATATCGGATATCCCCAAAATGTATAATTTTAGTTCGGATAGTTAAAATGTTATACTTTTATTGGTAAAAATTAAATTCACCATTAGAATGCATAAAAATGATAATTAAAATGCAATATCGACATTAAAAGTAGCGAAGCTACTTAAACTCCGTTTTTTTCTCGAACATTTAATTATATTGATCTCCAAAGCAGTTTCCAGATTCCATCAACTTGTCTACAATTAATTAAAAAATCACTCTATCATTTTTATTTCATTGAAATTACGATAAATGCGAGCGATGGGTATAAGAACGTCATCCTGTCTGCTCTTGAGGAATAAAACACGGTACATTGTGTCCGTTTTTTTATTCTCTCTTTTAGTATGACTATGATTTTACGAAATTCCAATTGATTGTGGAAAAATCTGAAATAGGTTAAGAGAGATACGAATGTTTTTGTCCAAAATAAACAGATTGAATTAAAGAAAACACCTGAATATTGGCGTAACTGCAGAATATCATGATGTCAACAAATATTTTTCAGTTTTAATGGAGTCTCGATTAGATTTTCATGTTATTTTTTTTGCTATTATTTTTTTTGGAAATTTTATGAGGTGATCACGGATGCAGTTTATTGATATTTTGTCCGAGTTTTATGGCGCCACTCGCCTCGTGCGGTGTTGGCTGATGCAAACTCTTGATATGTATATCTACCAAAGTATAGAATAATTGATCTAACCCTATACGAAGTGGCTTTTCATTTCAAACGAAAGGAAATTGGAGTAGCAGAAATTTATTCTTTAACACCCCATTTTAAGTGACTGTCCAATCCACTTTTTTCAAACAGCATTCTCCTAAATCTAAAATATTTGATAAATCTAGTGCAGACGTGAGAATCACGACGACTATTCATATATATATTGATGATGGATGAAGGGATAACCCGCATACATTCTGGTGACATTTTTATTTAATTTCCCTGTAAACGTTAATTATTCAAGTCAAACAAATGCGATTGTTACGAAACTTCAGTCAGTTTTTTCGGAATATTATTTTGTATGAAAGTGTATTATTGCGAAATTTTATATTTTTACTTAGAGAGTTTTGGGTCCAAATTGGTGAGGCTGTATTTTGCGGCGGTGTTCAGTCAAATTTGACGGACGAAAAACCAAATTTAACTGGATCAAAACCCAATTTGACTAAAAAAAGACTAAATTTGAGTGGGAACAGCCGCACCGAATTGGACAGGGCAAACGCCAATTTGGACCGAAAAACCTGTAATATATTTTTGATGACGTCAAAGATTTGATACGATAATCAATATTAAATCTGATTCAAACGCAAACGAAATTTATTGGATCACAAACTTCTAACCCCATTACAGTTCATGGTTGGTCATTGTTAATCGAAACCATGGCTGTATATTTGTTACATAGATCGTTGAAATCTGGTTCGAAACATTTAAACGCAAATTGGATGAAGGGCAAAATCAAAACTAGAGCGAATATAAAATAAATTAAATGTTTTGTATCTAACCAATATCTTAATCGAATTTGTTTAATAATCCTCTTTCATTTAAAATATAATTTGAAAATTTGTAAAAATTCAAAAACTTCTGGATGCAACAAAGATCACAAAAAAATCTTCTATGGTATTTTTATCCCATTAGACATCGACAATAAGGATAATTTGATAGAACCAGTAGATCTCATTTTCTATTTTTCTCAATGTGTTTTTTTGACGAGGCACAAGTTCCCTGATAAAAAAAATGATATTCCCATGAAATAAAAATTTTCAAATGATGCTGGGTTTATTGGGGAGTCTCAGCGGAAAATCATAAATGCATCTAATGGATCCTGGACTAATAATGCAAGTGCGTTCCTTTTTTGTTGTTAAAACAGTGTCCGTAGATTTAAAAATTGCAGATTCTACACTACGATTGCATATAC
>JWZT01001474.1:8617-20537 GCA_000827895.1 Thelohanellus kitauei | reverse complement strand
TTTCGGTTCAATTTGGTTGTTTTGAAAAAAAGTAGAAAATTAAAAAATAAAACTCATCTAAGTTTTAACAAAATTGGTTTAGGTAATAATTTCATTGTTAAATGATAGACGAATAAACGTTTTAATGTTTCTGTATCAACCGTGGCAGTCAGATATTTCTCAATGAAATTTAGAAATCCTCATCAAGAAGATATTCGATATGATTTATAGAGGGTTTTCGGTTCATTTTCGACGTTTTAAAAATGGACATATCATTCATACCAACGATTTACAATTTCTACAAAATAATGAATTTTGAATAATTTAGCTGTCGAAAACATAAATCCAGTTATAGTCACAGAACCTGCGATAAAATCTATGAAGGTATACGAACAATATTTGTAGCGACTCATGAGGCTGCAAGCTCGATAGCAACAATATCTAATTATGATAATTTAACTAGATCGACTGTGTCTAATATTCTCCACAAGTTTCGAAAAGGGGCAGGTGTCGAGAAAATAAAGAGTGGTGGAATAAACCCATAAAAATGACTCCAGATATAAAAAACATATCGGAGATCTTTTTGATGAGGATTTCTGAATTTCTTTGAGAAATATCTGACTGCCACGGTTGATACAGAAACAGGAACACATTTATTCGTCGATTTTTGAACAATGAAATTATTTAAACCAATTTTGTTAAAACTTAGACGAGTTTTATTTTTCAACTATTTTTCAAAACAACCTAAATTGAACCGAAAACGGATGAAATTGAAGCGAATACCCATGTATTGTTTTCATTTGATTAAACAGGATTACACCATTTCCCGTTTCGGATTTCCTCTTCACGTATGCTTAAAATAGTTTCATTCCGAATTTACAGTTTATTTCAATATTTCCAGAAGAATAGTCCTAATGAATTTAATTTGAATCAATAAGGAGGAAATACACCATTTTCTAATTTCCATTTATTAAGAAAAAAATAGTCAAAAAATAATCAAATCTTTCTATAATGTTTCATGCTACAATGCTTTTGAGGTTTCGCGTCTCTTCAAGAATCCAAAGAGAACATCTCTTTTTTAAGATTGGCTAAAAGCTGCTGAGATGGCCAACAAGAGTTGTTCTTAAATATTCCAACTAAATTTAAGAATATGTTCCCACTTCGAGCAGAGCATCTCTACTGGGTTAAATTGAGCTGGAAAATGTTCGTTTCCATCGCTCAAAAGATCCATGGTGTACTTCAATTTCGATTGTCAACCCATTTATTTCCTCCTTATATATATCAAAATTAAATTCAAAAGGGTCTCTTCTCGAAATAAATGCTTAAAGTTTAAAAAAAAAAGTCATTCAAAAAAATTGGAAATTAAGAACTGGAAATAGTGTATAATTATCAGTTATCGAATAAGATGAGATTTTTGACACAATTGATTAAAACCACCTATTAAAAACCTTTACATTTATCGGATTTCGCATTCAAAATTGACCACCGTGACTTTTAAAATCAATAACTATGACGATACTTATTCCGCACCTCATAATTTATGGTTATTCTTAGCAATATTATGGAACATATTAATGATATTTGCGGTGTGCTTTGAATTTTTTGTTGAGCGTGAAGTCGATGATTATAAGCTAAAAAATGGGTGAAAACATCCTCTGATATGTAAAAATATCTTTATAGAATACTCACGAATTCGGAGGTGGGCGATAAATATTGTCATAAGGGTTGGTTTTGAATGCAAACACCTGTAGCATCATAAATAATATACGATTGAATTAATGCGCATAATCACAAAATCTTGAAATATCAAGATTTAAATGAGCTGTTAATGCCTTTATTTCTGAATTTAGTTTTAGATCACTTAAAGCCTCATGTAAACTGCGAATCATTTATAAGTTGGGTAATCATTAACCTGGTGATCAGTTGCGCGCGCAGTACGATCAAAAGATTAAGAACTAATCTTCTGTTTATATTAAAGATTAAGTACTTTTTATTACGCTAGGTTTTTACGCTAAATTGGCTTTTTTGAAATTCAATTTTGTCGGCGAAAAAATTATGATCAATATAAAAAATTGTGAATAATTTTTAGTTGTAAATAATTTTGATTTTTAGGATCCATCTTACATAGAAACTCAGCTGGCAATATTAACCATTACAGTCTTGTTTCGGTATGATTTTACACAATCGAAAAAAGGGATCGATCACCAATTAGCAGTATATCGCTTCTTACAGTACCAAACATAAGGTCTAAGAATATCTGTTTGTTGCGTGAGGAAATATATGGACAGTGTACAAAGAAATAATCCACCCACCAAATAAGCGATAACGTTTCCCTTCGATATACCGAATAAATTTTTTTACACAACGAACAAGACAATCTGGTCAATACTCGGAGGGTTGCAATCATACAAACTAACATTTCACAAGCCTCAACAATTTCGCAGTTTTACCCTGAGGAGAAGTGGAATTTGTTATTTAAAATCTTATTTTCCTTTCTTAAACCCGATATAGGAGGTGATTCTAAGTGGAAGGGATTTAGAGAACAGTAGAATCGAAATTAAATTTTAGCTATTTTACTCCATGACAGATGGGCTAGACATTATCATTTACCCAGTCATCGCTATGGCGAACAGCATAAAATCTATCGCAAATAAGAACTCATTTAAATATAAAAATGACGAACTCTATGATTAGAATTCGATTTGATATTAATTTGCTGGTTCTCTTATTAATTTTGTAGTGTCGTAAATATTTCAATTTGACCTACTCCGCCACATAAATTCGTGTAGATGACTTTCTAATAATTCCTTTGATGTGTTTTTCATCGAGCGAAGTGTAGGATTTTTTAAACTTGACCACACACGTTCAATATTCTGGGTGTGAACACCGTCAACTGAAGTGAACGCGGCTGAATGATTGACCGATTCGTGCAAAATTCNTAGTTCAAAGGCCTCCATGAAGTATCCATAAAAATGTTCTTCATTCAATCATGATCTTGTGCCTTGCAGAATGCCAGGTGACCAGCGTCCTAGAGATCAGAAGCTGACCTATTTAATCAAAAGTTGCTCAATAGAAATTACATCTTCTGACTGTGATGGCTATTACCGAAACATGTTAAAATACAAAAGAAGGTGTTAGGAGAGGAAATTAATGAATTAACGAATAGATGTAGAATTTATTTTGTTAATGCTGAATAGTGATAAAATTTGAGTTTAAAAATGTGACGGACTTGATCGGGAAACCCTATAAAAATATGTTATACATAATCATATTAGAATGATGGAAGTAATTGCAGATATATAACTTATTTAAGACGATAAAGACTTCAGACTATCTGTAGAAATACTCGTGTTGCTATCGTGAAAGTACAAGCTTTTTCCTTTATATTGGTTTAACTTAAATTTGGCGTGACATAAATGAGATAAAATTAATTCAAAATTTGACAAACAAAATAAAATATTGGCTGTTAATTATTTTTCGTTGACGATGTTAAAAAACTGTAGTACACCAACCGGAACAACCCCAACTGGTACAATGCTTAACACAGGGTGGTTGAACACCTCCGTATGTTGCTCCATGATGAGGTTAGCCATTCTGAAAAAAGAAATAAAAACAATGAAGTATAGCATAGTCAGCCTTCTTGGATGTATAGAAAACTGTTTCACTCATATAGAGGCTCTAGTTCGATAACTACAACGTGCATAATTATCATGGAAATGTTAGATTCCATCAACAATGAAATAATTGGTCATTATTTTACTCTCTTTGTTAATCATTTAAAGAATTTTATCTTAAATTTAAGAAATGGCACATGAAATAAAACAAAAGCCAAGTTGAAAGAAAAACACTATTGTGAGTAAAGCATTAAGAGTACCCTATTTTCATTCTAGTTTTATCATAAAACTGCAAATAACACGTGATATTTGGTACTAAATAAAATTAAAGCAGGAATAGTAGTAGGAAGAATGGAGGATGTGTCACAAAATTTTGTTCTTTTAATTTATCGCATAAAATTTTTCAAGTTCTTCACATTTATCATTTTTTTGTGGTGATGAAAATACAAAACGTCTGTGTCATTTAGTTTAATACAAGGTTGATATTTCGACGAAAATGAATTAATAAGTGAACGAAAAACATTTTTCGAAATATTAAAGATCTTCCACAATTTTCGTTTCCGAATTTCAGATTTTCAGATATAGACATTCAAAATTTCTCTTTTGTTGGTTGTATCAAAAAAGTTAAATTTTAGAAAGATTATCGTTTATATGCTCAGTCCAATCTAAGTAAACGACTGCTCACATTAGACTAAAATCTGACTTAGTATTCCTAGACCCTAACAATATTATCTTTATCAATTTTTATTTTCTTATTTATAATCTAACAAACAAAAAAGAATTTTTGTAATATCCACAGCAGAAAGTCGGAAATTCGGAACAGTGAAATGTGTACAGTAGAACTCGGTTATAGTCAACATTTTTCTAATACCTAAATATGTTGACTATAACCGAGGTTGACAATTTTTTTTAAAAATGTCCCAAAACTTATAAAATTCAGTTATTTTTCAAAAGTAATTAGGTTAAACGAGTTTGCCTTAATGTTTTACTCAAATATTGATTATCGAAATCTTTTACCATTCCAAAAAATATTTGTAGTATTCATCTCTAATATCACTTGTTTAGAAAAATGATTTTAAAATTTGAATCGATTCCAAGACCTATTCAATTTTGACTTCTCTTGGTTCGTCTATTCTAGTAAGATTATCCTTAAAAGCAGCTTCGGAGGTATTATTTTCCTCTTCTTCACAAACAAACACAAATATTTGAATCAGACACATCTGTTTCAATAAATGCTTCATGTGAACTAAAAAATAGATATAATTGGATAAAGTTCTGTATCGGTTGATATATCATCATTTTGGAAATTTCGTTTAATTATTTTGAATGAATTGCAAATAGTTAGCAGCGATAAATTGTTCCCATATGTTTCAAATAAATTCAAGGCGTCAAACATCGAAATCTTGAATTGTTCTTCATTGTCCATCAATTGGATTAATTGGAAAACAGTTCCTTCAGATAAAAAAAACTTTAAAGTTTTTAATAATTCAACTGTCTAGTGGTTATAAAACACTGGTACACTTCGGAGGCAGATAAACAAGGGAAATTTTATGTAAAATACTCTTGTCAAATATATGAACAGAACAATTTTTAACAAGTAAGAGTACTTTTTTATTTGATTTCATTAATTCATAAATCTCAACAAACTAACGTCTCTGAAAATGTTTGGTGTCATCCATGCATTTTTATTGGCATGGTATGACATATTTTTAATTATTTTAAAACATCGTGGGTTTTTTAAACCTTCCTATTATCACAGGTTGTGTTTTTTATCCTGTCATACTGGCACAAAGTAATATTGTTCATCTATCCTTTAAAATATTTTACCCGTGGCAATCGTCACTTTAAAATTTTAGAGTTTTGTTGAGAAAAGCTTTGTAAAACAAGCTTGTTTCATAGGCATTAAATATATTTTGTCCTCATATCCGTGTCTTAATTGGGGCCAAATATTTTTCGATCCAGTTACCTACTGTTGCTATATCAACAGATCTCGACTCTCCTGATATCATTCCATAAAATAACACGTCTTTTTTAATTCGATCAATCCAAAAAAGTGAACAATTTAAATTTTAAATGTTATTTACTTCACCTAATTTATTTACCTTCTCGACTAAAATTTGTCAACTTAATTGAAAATTCTTATTTATTTGAACAGTGAACCATTCGAGAAGTAATATATCAAAATCTACGTGTTTAGTTTTTCTGCTTTTTATTCGATTTTTTGGAAGTTTCAATAACATCCGATATTTTATTTGTTTCACCGAATCCTTCTTACAGTTGCAGGGCTTATTTTATGTTAGTTTACAAATGTTATCTGCTTCTCTATCTTTTCAAGTGTTTGTTTAATTGACATTTTGAGTTCTCTTAGTTATTTCCTTTCATTTTTTGATGGAATCTTAGGTGGCATGCTTCAAATTACTTTTAGATTCTACGCATTCAATTAATTTTTGTCAATTTTGTATGAAAGATTAAATGTGTTTCGTATAGCAGAATTCGGTTATAGTCAACATTTTAACGATAAATTGACATTTTTACACAATCTGGACATGAAAAGTTGATTATAACCGAAAAATTTACTATATTCGAGTTTGAATATAGTAAATTATTGGGAATTTTAGGTGAATTTGGTATCTAAAATCTCTAAAGAAATATTCAAAAAACAATTGACTTCTGTTTACGTGACTATTCGTTCAAAGAAGAAACATTTTTATCCTGAACGACCTAAAATGAGCTTTTTATTTCTTGATGATATTGGAATATTTAAGGAATTCGCATTCTATTATCAGAAATATTTAAATCGCCTAAGCTAAACTACGAAAAATTTCACCATATTGCACACTTGAAAATGTTTTAATATAAATATTCCATATTTTTTAGTACTAAATAATATTTTTGTATAAAATATTAAAACCATTTTCAATCCGTAAAATAGTATGTCTATCAACTGAATTTATATAAGTTCTTACCACCTTTATTTAAACGAATATTTACAGTTATAATTGTAAAACTAGAAATAACGTTTATTTTATAGCTTCGATTTCAACGTTTCATACCTCGTTGTTGATTGATTCATTAAGTTTTTTTGGACCTTGGCGAATGCTTCAGACTAAGGGAGAAAAATAAATCCGTGCGGGTATATCACTATAATGATTATTAACCTCCGTGTCCAGCCAACCCCACATCCTTAAAGGATTCACGCCCATGCAACCCAAAGGGTTGAACCAATGTTCATGCCGAATGACCGTATCAGAGTTTAACCGACTAAAAATCCCAAAGTCCAAGGACAGAAACAACTTCCTCTGAGATCTATCCCTAGTCTACCTATTACAACACTGCTCCAAGGTTAAATAATAGTCGACTCGAATTTTCGTTGTTTTGGTGTTACCAGACAGCTGATCGTACTCGCCCACGTGTTCGAATATCCACCAGCCAGGCTTGAGCTGTAATGGCAAAATTATATGTTCCCTGCCCAGGACTACACTACTAAAACCAAAACCAACTGTTTCGATCGGCGGAAATTGAGGTCACTCGATGTCATGTATCGCACAAACCCCTCCTGCCAGAAACCAACAAAACCCTTTTGGTAACCATCCTAGAGGAAAAGTAGACATCAGGGACCCAGGCCTTTAGACTTAACCGCCAAGGAATATTTTAGGTACACCCACTTAAGCACGGTTCCCCAGGTTGCAAAAATCAGCAAGGATATTAAACGCGGACATCAGTAAAGACGTACAGACCTCCAGCGCTCCTAAACATTGGTACGAACAGGGGCACCACAAGAAGGTTGTTAGGTTCGATCTCCTTGATTCATAAAGTTCAGATATTATTTGGGTGTTGGATGTCTAAATTCGATCTTTTCAAGCTACCGAGAAAAAATTGCAATCCGTTCGATCTAAAATATAGAAGACAATTTCTCCCCAAATTATTCAATTTTTTACAGTTTGATGAAACAATACATTCATCAATTTTTCTTATATGAAAATTATTTGTTTATTTAGCTAGAAAACTTTGAGAAATTTAAGTGTTTCCTCTAATCTTTGAAAAGTTCCAACATGGGCTCTGAGATTCATTATATTTTGACGATAACAACTGATTTCTCTATTTATAAATCCACTCATCAAGATAAAATTTGAACATGTGCATTGTGACGAAATTGTTTGAAGTTTATCTGTCTTAAAAATTCTAATGGAATGCAAATTTCTCAAATACCATCTCGAAATAAAAATCTAAAATCAGATCGTTCAAGATAAAAGTTATCACTTGATAAACAGCACATGTATGGCAGTAGTGATCAATATTTAATCTAGGCTACACGAGATATGACCAAGATGAGTTGACCCGGACGTGATGATTTTTGGAATTAGTACAAAATTGCAGCATAATTAAGTGATCCAGATGTTAAAGTGACGTCACAAGACTGCTCGTAAACACTTGTCCACTAAAGATTTTGGGGATAGTGAATCCTTGAGAACGCATTTGTCATAAAATAAGCAATGACAGGCAAGCTTAAATAAAAGAAGATTCAAAGAACATCAAACGATATTCTACACATATTCCTTCACTCCAAATAGTAGCAATAGACGAAAGTACGATTTTTATGGATTCAACGTGGAAAGGATGCAGATAAAGGCAGAAGAGTCACATTAGATTAGGGAATTTGTAATAGTATTTGCAAACCATGATTATTACTCATCTATGTTAAGAATCAAACCAAGTACTGAGGAATTAAAAAAATTCAATCGAAGCGCAATCATAATTTCTGGCACGAAAGCGATTAGATAATGAAAACTTGATGATGAATGAAAAATACTCCACGAAATCTCAGTGAAATTGAAAATAATCAAATATGTGCTAAATTTTTGGGGTATTATAAAGTTTAGGTTGATGCGGCAATCTGCGCAGATTCACTGTTCCTTAATTGCAGAAGCCGTCGAGTTTTGGCTCCAAGTAGAGGTGTTGACCACTTTTTCCTTGCTGAATCGATCCGCGGAACGTATCCAGAGTCAACAGACTTGAGTATCAACCCAAACCTTGTTGTATGCTCCGGTCGGATTCTGGTAAAGGCCAAGCACGTTGCTGTTTTCTGGTGAACAAAAGTGCCTAACATGGCTTTACTTTTAACAATGCAGTAGGGTACACCCATTTTTCGACATAAGGCTGGCATCCACACCACCATTTCGATTGGTTCTACATCTCTCGCAATCAGCACCAAACGGGCTTTCTTTTGCTCGATCAAAGATGTAACATGATTGAGACCAAATTTAACACAATATGGCTTCTCTGTTGAAGGTTGAAATTTCTGGCCTGCTTTCTCGGCGTCTAGTTTAGCCTGAGCCAACTTGCGTAACCTTAATTTCTTTTCTTTATAATTTTCAGGCCTATAGTGTTTGATGAACCTGAAAACAGCATGGGAAGTTTTTTCGTCTAAAGCAACATTGAATTGATGAAGGGCAGGGGGTGCTGTTAGTCTCTGTTTGAGGATCTTTTCCTGTCTTTGGATTTTGACGTATTTGGGCCATTTGACATACCTGGTTAGATCTCGCTTTGGGCGTATCGATTGCCCGATCCCGAAATGTTTCCTGCGTGCTTCGATGAGAGGATGTTTAGCCTTTACCACTTTTTTCTCTGTTTGAGCGGGCTGAGACTTGACTGAATAAGGGGCTGGAGCCACCTTCACCTTTTTGGAACCCTGAAATTAAAAGAACCATATACGGCTTTCACTGGCATGTCTAACGATTAGAACCGATGATTCACGAAACTCGTTTTTCAATTCGTATGATAAATTCAAGTTATTTTTATAAAGGTTTTTTTACCAGTCGAAAATTCAAATAATACTGTAACATTTCGATCATGCGCGATGTGTTTTTTAACGAGATGTGCCATATCTGTCCTCGAAAACACACGAAAATTGCTTCTGATGCATCTATTTAAAAAAATCGAAAAATAAAAATAGTTAATACACAACAAGAGACCTGAATGAGGTTCCTTCATTTATAAAAAGATTATACGATGCCATACGACTGTTCAAAAATTTACAGGGCAATGGCCTTCATTCAACTTTGCTGTTTGAGCCTATCATAGCATAATATTTCTAAGTGTGACCAATGTTTTGACATTGCTAATTTACGTGAATTCTTTTTGAACACTAACTAAATCAGTAAAATTGGTATGTGCACCGCTGAACCGTTCAATCTTCAGACCATAAACAAAATTCTGTTTTATGTCGTTATTTTAAACTCATCGTATGTGTATATGCGTTTCTCCTTTTTATTCCGAGGGAATTGGTTCTCTATGTCTTGTTTGAGGCCTTTATTTGATTCCAGGAGAAGGCACAGATGTCCATACATCACTTTATTTTATTATTGAAAGATAGTGTGATTTTAGGCAACCCATTTCATTTCTTTTTATGGAAGGGTATACCGGGTTTTGCCTTCAATGATGCGCATAACAACTTTAAAAAACAAATTAGTTCAAATGAGAATTTTTTCAATTAACATGTTTAATATATTAAGCGAGATGAACACTAGTCAACATATGTAAGATAATCAGTTTGGAGAATTTTTTTAATGATAAATTACAAGAGAATTTAATTAGGTTCAAAAGATGTAAAACGAATGATATGCAAAAAATAAAGCGAACTGCATAAATAGGAAAACGATCAAGGGTGTTTCGCTGAATCTATGCTTGTATTTTTTACTTTTAAGTTATGATGTGATTCTGTATTATCAAGATGAGTAAAATTTCTGTTTGTAAAATAATCAACCTTTACAACATTCCCACTGATAAATAAAGAATGGGATTACTGACCCAAAGCATCTGTGAATATAACTTAGGCCACAAGATTTAGATCGATATTGAAATAAATTCATTGACCGATTGTTATTCATTTTTCCATTAAAAGTTTTCTTAGGTTGAATGGAACCAAATTACTTTCAAATGATTGCTCTCCAACGATTGTTTAGAGCTGCAAAACATTGGTAAAACTTAAGTTATTTTTTCTACTATACTAAATAAACTTCTGATTTATCACTAAACTAGTATATTTTTGCAAATTTCTTAACTCAAATTGAATTAAATATGTTGAACATTCCAATTTAGCAAATACATGATAGAATGTTAGGTTGAGTAGTATTGAAGGACACGATATTAAAAAAATTTCTAAACTGATTATCTTGCATGACACGTTGACCAATGTTATTCTCGTCTAATAAATCCATCGTGTTAAATGTGAAAACTTTCATTTGATCGTATCTTTTTAAAAAAGTTTAGATGCCCAATATTGATGGCTAAGATGAGAGACATTGAAGTCAAAACACGATAGGATGAGCATTTTATTTCGTGATTTTGATCTCATGAACAATCATAAACGCAGCTTTTTGTCTTTGTTTACAAATGGTAATTGTGCAGTATAAATACATTTCTCGGTTTTTGATAAAAACGACATACAGGGTTTTCAGGTATATTTCTTCCTTTCAATGTTCAATTTCGTCTTTTCATTTTTTTCATTTAGTTTTTAGTTTTACAATTAAAACTTAATTTTAACCACATAAAACCAATCTTTTATGTTTGAAAAAAATTGGAGAAGTGTTGAATTTTGGTACGAAACCATTTGTTGAATATGGTTTAGTGTTTGGCTAACACATATTTTTTGACATGAAAAGTAAATTTTGAAAAATCATAAAATTGGGGGGGGGCTGTAATAATTTTTGGGGGATTTTCAGAATTTTAAATTATAAATAATTCAGCCTCCATTCATGAGCAACATACTACTTCAGAGTGATGAATTCTACTTGCCTGTACTGATAATTTTGGCTCTTCGTATTTTCTAATCTCGCTTAGAGTATTTTTATGTCTTGTTTTTTGTAAATTGTGGCTTGACGACTTTATTTTATCTAGGTTTAAACTGCACAGAGGCATGTTCCAGCACTTGGGGCTAGGAGCTGTTATAATTTTTGTGAATTTAAAAATATCGGATTGTTCGAAAATTACCAAACTATTCCAAAATGGAAAGTTTAGACCATTTTAGGTTCTTTAACCCAAAGAAAAACCACCTGCATATGAATTGTGAAAAATTAGTCAAAGACTAAAATAATTATCAAACTAGAAAATAAACAAAATCTGCCCTCCACTCTGCGCCCCCATCCAGTGACAGAACAAGCCTATCGACAGTTCACACCTAGATAAAATAAAGTAGTCTGGCCAAAATGTCCAAACAACATCACAGATAAAATACCGCAAGCAAAATTTGAAAAGTTGGGGGGGATGTGGGAAGCCATCATTTATTATTACGGGCAGAGACTCCATCTTTCTAAAGTAGTGTGCTGCGC
>JWZT01001473.1:0-11052 GCA_000827895.1 Thelohanellus kitauei | reverse complement strand
GCAAATCTTTATGGATCATTGGTTTATTTCCATCATAAACTAACTCTTTTTATTAATGGATGTTGGTTTTGTCTCAGTGGTATATGCATAATGCCGCCCCCTGAATTATTTTATACTTATTATCATGCCAGATGATTCTTGCTCTGATATGCTGGATACCAACGCAAACATAATACGTTATTAAGAGTGAGATGAATTATAAGTGCGGCAAAATCGACCTTGAAATCACGGGTGAAAAATACGTAAATAATTTGACATCAATTTTCTAGGCTGATTGTGATCGGCGCCAATAAGCAATATCATCTAAAAAAATTTGCACGGTTAATCGAATATGAAATGGCTCATTCTAGTGAGGATCAGGTTTTCAAATGATTTATCTTTAAAAGTTCAATTCTAGTATTGTGCCAATCATGAGTTTAATGTGAATAAACATCGAGAAGTAATTATTCTCAACTATACCGTTTCAGTTCCGAATTCCCTACGTGGATATTTAAATGTTCTTTATTTTGTATTTTTGTTATAAAAAGTATAAGAACATTTTTAGATTCTATCTTTTAGGGTCTTGAAAATGTGATGTCTATGTTCGAGTTTAATATGAGTATCATGTACTGAGATTGGCCTGAGCCCAACAGCAATAATCTCTCTAATATTTATCATTAACTTCCTTTTAATAAAAAAAACAAAAAACTTTTGAATGTCCACATCGGACTCTCGGAAATTCGGAATTAGAAGTGGTGTAAAATCGACTTAAAATTTTTAGGAAATCCAAAAATCAACTGATCACAAGGGCATGCCATTTAAAGCTATTTACGAGGTGTATAATTTGTTATCATCCCAGCCACATTCATCGCAAAACAATCATTGTTTTCTTATTTCATCAATCAATTGTTCGATTTTGCCATAATAATGTTAAGTCAGTAAATCTCATTAAATAAACGGGAAAGATAACGGAGGATCCAACGTTCAAAATGGAATTCATGATAAAAGTTTTAAAATAGTTGATCTAAGTCACCAAATCTTATAATACGCATAAAATACTCCTCAATAATATTCATTAAATAGAACTATTATTATTGGATATTTTTGGATTTAATTATATGTATAATTAACAAATTAAAATATTTTATTAATTTAAATTATTATGCTAGTTTTCTTACTTAAAATTACTCAAGATAATCATTATTTAGAATATTTAGGCACAATAAGAAATATTCTATCCGTTTAGCGTATTGCTTTCTTTGCAAGCATTTTTCAAATTATGTTAAATTTGATTGTAAATTATGTTGTCCAATTGACCCGAATTTAAAATAGTTACCTAAACTATTTAAGCTATTTCATTGAAAACTAAAGGATTTGATAGATAACGAGACAATAATATTCATCTAATGATATCACAAAAATAAATTCTGATTATTCTTGTTGCTCATTTTATACATAACTAGACCCGTTATGAGATAGAATATCACTGTAATATTACCCTTTACAATTATAACCGTCTCTTCATTATATTGGAATATCAAATATATATGAAAAAAACTTCGGGCATTACAAATAATAAATACTCATCCACCTTCCTAAAACGCGCGTATTATCTCGCGAAACGTCGATGAATACGTAGATCTTCTGGATGAGATCCTTCGTCGTGATACGTTTAAAATAATGGCGTGACAGATTAAGCGATGTCTAGTAGTAACAATAAAATGACCCAGTCAGCTGATATGTGCGCAATGAAAACTGGATATAAATATTTATCACTTTTTTTTATTTACAAATCATCTGTACTAATTCTGTTTCGAGCATAATATTGAGTAAAATATTCGTTTTGTTTATAAATTATTGATGTAAACATTTCAATTTTTTATTCACTTTAAAAATGTAAATGATGAACAAACGAGAGCTATTTTAATATTGGTTAAATCGTTAGATTTAAAATAAGAATCCAATTTCAACTATTTATAAAACTGATAAATCATTTAATACGGCTATCAATGCTTCCATTTTACGACAGCGGAATCTGTTTACCTCAATGTTTATATTGCCGATTCCCATGACTGTCCCCAGCTTTTGAAACAATTGATTATCGATGTCAATTCGCTTTCTCACATACGATAAATGACCAGGGTTGTTGATAGTCATTTTCTTTAATTTAATGGCAGTCTCATTCATCGTGCTCGAATCTAATCGGTGTTTACTGGTCCTACTATTGTTCCTCAGGTGGCCAATACATATTTTATGCTAATTAGCCAACTTTCAAGGTTTAATTATTGTAGTGGGTGCACAATAAAATTAGCGTCTATAGGTTTCCATTTAATTGATATATTACATTCAGAGGCTAATTTCATGTGGGGATGACAATAATTATTCTATATAAAAATTCATTATGTTAAGAAAGAACAGAATTTAGGGAGGATATATATTGACACAAAACTATCCCGATGGAATTATGACTTTCGTTAACACATCTTTATTCGTAGTACCATAATTTGTTGAATAGTTTCGGTAAAAGAGCAGATATTTGGGTGGGCATTCACAAAGTAGTATTCAATCGTCTTAGATACCGTTCAAGATCATAATTTGTTCGGTTTTGGATATATAATTGTGGTATTTCAGAATTGGATAGCTTGTTAAAAAACGCATATATTTCTCATTGGCATAAAATAAATAAAATAAAAATACAATATTCACATATATAGTAGTAGGTATGATACATAAAATTATAACAATATTAATTTATTCAATAATACAGTAAACCTGGTCTAATTTTCAGTCATTGGGGGACAAGATTTGGAAAAACGGAAGGATAGACGGGTTTTTTAAAAAATGGTGGTAAAATGCAGTAAAACCCTTAATTTATTCAAACCAGCATTAAAAATTAGATTTCAGTTCATTTTGCTCACTAAATAACGCCTCATTTAGCTTTTTCAGAGCAATATGTTCGGTTCTATTTTCTTTTGAGTTTAAAATGAACTATTAAATTTTTTAATTAGTCTTAAATCTCACCCATCGGCAATAAATCCTCGATTCCACATATAGAAACAAAATATTAAAGACACTCCACAATTTTTTTCATTTTTAGACATTAATTTTGGATTTCATCGTTTATTCTGCGCGTGTCAAGTGATGTGAATCGAAAATTACTAAATAGTACTCCTAGTCAAAATTCGAGGAAAATTGTTTTTGACTCAAAAATAGAGAGGATTTACTGTACATGAAAATTAAAAAAATAAAATAAACGTAACCCAATAACTAAAATATGTAAACGAATAACAACACAGGACAAAAAATATTCTTTAAAATATGGGAGCGACACTGATAAAATTTCGTAGACCGGCTTCGAAAAATATATCTGAATAATTCAAAAGTCTGACAAACCAAAATTTTAACTAATATTTAGAAAGTATTTAAATTGTACTCAGAAACACACAATTCTTACAATTTTTTTCAACTACTTTTGGTATAGAGTTGATATTCTATGCGTTAAATATTTCATGCTTATGAGAAATGTATACGTTTTTTAATTGTTTATTCGATAGGATTCATGCCAATCAACACTTTATATTACGTATTTCGGTGTATATATAGCGTTTGTGGAAGTAATGGAATGTTGGCAAATCTTTCACATAACGATAAACACAAGTGCTGATTGTTTTACCAAAATTAAAATTGAGCTGGGAAGATTTGTCACGTAAAAAACTATTAATATAACCACTCTTATACATCTCATTGTTATGACTGTTAACGGATACAATTTTGAATTTCCATAAATGAACTTCTTTTTTGTCATTTTAACACAAAGCTTGACGAGCCGTATTTTGCATTCACTTCTACATTTCGAGTACCGATAATATACCATGTTATTTTTAAATAAATAGAGCCACTAAAGACAATACTGGAAGACGTTTTTCGTGTACACTCGCACGTAAAACTTCTCTTTCATCGTTGGATTTAAATATTCCACTCGATCACGTCGTCCTTGTTCTAGATTTTAACTAAAAAATACAAAGATCATTCGAGCTCACTGCGCTTGTTCTGAGTTCGCGTCGCACATTCATCATATGGTCGTTTTATGAATCTTTTTGATCTAGCCCGAGGGGATGCACGCTTAAGCTATACTGTTTATTTTTCAAACTCAAAATATTTTGGATGAAAGGAGAAACTGGACAGTAAATCAATATAGATAAAGGAACAAATGAGGGCAACCTTCTTAGACCCCATGGCATTCCTTCAAAAACTATTGAGGGTGGGACAAGAAGTGGCACGCGATAAAAATAATGTTCAATAAGTCTGAGATTGATTCATCAAAGAACAAGGAATGGCTGACCATAAAAATATTTATGATGGAATGTTTCAACAGTTCACACATCGTGGCTTATCTATTATATTCAATACACATGCATTTACTTTTCGTTAATTTGTTTGAATTATATACATCACTAAATATTGGGATAGCGCTAATACACTGATTCCACGCTAATTTTCGATAATATCGACTTTTATGGCAAATCCTATGCCTTTGACAGCCAGGTTCAACTGAAGCTCTTCTATGTATGTTTCTTCAGTAATATAAAATGGTTTTTCTCATCTAAAAACAAAAAAGATTTTTTATTTCCAGTTGTAATTTAGGTTAGATTTCTCCGTCGCCACTGAACAAATAATATCAAGTAGGTTTTTATAATAATCACTTTTCTAATATACGACCTCGGCAGCTAGTATCTCAGACGTTATTTAGTTATGATAAACACATATGAAGTGAATGATTCGAGAGTAAGATAAATTCTAATATAATCCAATCGTTTTATAAAGAAATTGCGAGTTCATACCAATTGAGTATGCAGTCGGTTTCGTTTAGAGGAGCTAAGATGCCAATATTATCTATAAATCTAGTCATATCTACAATGCATTTACCATAGAGTTGATTCATAAATGCGCCTTTGTCAACAAATATGAGTCTTGACGATTCTCTCTTCTATAATCATTCTAAATGTCTTGAAATTATTTAAATTATAAGATCGCACTCAATTATATGACATATTTGTTTAAATCCAGACTCCGTTATTTTTGAGTGTAAAAATCGAATGAAACCAATAATTTCTGAATATGAGTCAATGAAGCCAAGAACATACCCTAACAAAGATGATTTAGATAAATATAATAATAGTTAATTAGCCATAACGTACTAAAATATGACATAATCTATGTCTTACTCTCATATTCTCATAATTATTATACGTATGGCGGATTAATCAAAGTTTGATTAAAGGATCGGTTCCGGATTCTGATTTATAAAATTCCATTTTACTCGTAAATGAATAAAATGTAATGCTAGTCCTAGCTCGTTTGCGATCATAAGTGTTTGGCAAACAATATTTGAATCATTTGACCGTTTTAGAATCATTGTTGACGGTTGAAGGTCGCGGTTACTTATTCAAGGCCTTAAGTATACCGATCATTCAAGATAAATCATTGCGTGTTGTTTCACCCAAAAACGGACGGAGTAAAAAAGTTTTTGAAAATGATTAAAATTGTAATTTTGGTTTTTAAATTCCTTTTTCACATAAAAGATTAATTCTTGTTTTTTATATTTGGTCAATAATTTTTATAGATTCTATTGAAAAATAATATTCACTTATAAGGATGTTCATAACATACTTCGTAAACCAGGCACACCATTTATATTTTCGTTATGTCTTTATTTTACAAGCTGCCCTCGTTTCCCTGATAGATCGCTTGATTTGAATACAGTCTGATATGTATCAAATAATAATTGTTACCGCAATTAATGATCCGTTCGGAACCGTTTAAACATTCGAAAGGACAAACAATATGAAACAGAATGATGAGATAAGTTATTCATAAATGAACCTCAGAAAGTGTATTATCGACCTGGAAAGATGGGAAAGTGGGTGTGCCACAAATATTGCAACCAATAACTTCAAAATCAGTTAGAGATCTTGAAAAAATGTTTTTGCAAACCAACAGCTCATTTATGCCAATTTATGATTTTCTGTTGGGAATCATACATCATAAATATCCGATTACTCTACAGTAAAATCCGGATATAACGAACTTTTTGGGACCGTAGAAATTAGTTCGTTATATCCGGTTTTATTCAAAAATTATAAATATATAACAAATAAAAACAGAATAATACAGTTATTTATTTCTAAGATATTCATTGGTTTTTATTTGAATAGCTAGTTTATCGAGATATTTCTGATGTAGCTTTTTTTAATTGTTAAAATCCTGTCGTATATATCTTTAGTCACTTAAAAATAATATTTTACTATTTTAAGATCACCGACAAAAGCTGTGATGGTTATTTCTAGCTTGTTATCTCTTGGCGTACCAACACAATAGCAACTCATACAATAAAACTGGCCATCAAGCTCTATTTCACCTGTTTCAGCAATTTCATAAATGTAATAATAAATGTTAATTTTACAACTAAAAACTTCATCAATCTTGCTAAATTCTTCATTATTTGAGGATAAAAGTTTTGTTTCGACTTCATCTATTGAATGTAAAATATATTTAAAAATCGTAGTGTCGAAATTTTTTCTATCATGTCCACAGCCACATACCTCCAAGAATCCTCCATCATTTTAATCGCGTAAAAAAATCGTGAAGTGAAATTCTTTATGTTCATCAAGCGAACTGATAACTGAAGACATATATTTTTGGCTATGTTTTAACTTAAATGGTTGAATAAAACCACCATCCATCGGCTAGTACATGTTTTGTTTGGTGCTAAACATTTAGTTTTCATATTAATTATAGTTTCCACTAGACTAGAAAGTTGAGGACAATTTTAAAAAGAAACAAAAATGTTCATCAGGATTTATGAAGCTGCGTGCAGCATTCAAACATTTCCTTCGTGAAAATATCCAGTGTCATTTATGGATTTTTATTTGCACAGTAGTGAACTCTACTAAGGTATATTGTTTTTAAACACCTAGTTTTGAGATGGTTCCCTATGATAACAGCAGATATTTTTTCTCCACACATATTGAAGCAGAATAGAAATCTTCAATATTTTTTGAAACATTTTGATCAATACAGAATGCTTCTTTGGAGTTAAGTGTTTTGATTATGTCATTTTATAAAAAAATAACCGTTTCATCTGAATTTAAAATATCTCTTTCGTGACAATTTTCACTTATTTTGGCCCAATTACTTTTTATCCACTCTTACACAACAACATATTTACATTGGTTATATCTCCAGAAATTACGTTTAATGAAATTCTGTCTAGTTTTTTAATCTATAAATCCTTTTTGGTATGCATTTAAAAGTTTGAATTTTTAACCCTTTTGAGAGTTGTATAACTTTTTCCATTAAAATATGGTCATTAATCGTGGTATGTAGGCGACTATGAGTTCACAACCAAACGAACATTTTTCTATCCATTTCTTAATAATTTAGTCTACTCATTTTAATTTTTATCTAGGAATTAATCAAAGTTAGTAATGTGGCTTATTTTGATTAGTTTCTGAAATTTTAGATTTTCCAATGTTAAACATGTTAGCCATTCAGTTTGTTTTTCACCCGACTCTGTCAAACGTATTATTTCATGTATTTCCTTAAATATTCGCAATTTTCTACTTTTTCCCTTCTGGAACTAAAATATTATGGAATGATCTTTTATGTCGGTACGCTTAATTTGGTCATAGAATTTCTAAATAAAATCACAAAAATAAAAAAAATGTTTTAAAAATTAAATTGAATTATTAAAGTGATCATTTTTAAATAAAATAAATTCAATGGTTTAGAATAAGTTAGGATGGGTTGGCCTTTAATCACTGAAGCGCGTGTTTTGTTTCTAAAAACCTCCAAAATTAAGTGTGTTATGTCCGAATTCCGGTTATAACGAACTTTTCTTAACAATTTGTATAGAATTCTAAAACACGGGACCAAAAAAGTTCGTTATATCCGGTTTTTAGTGTAGTTATTTTGAAATTTTACACTTCGTTGTATTGCACAGACTTAAATATGCACCCATTTATAGAAGGATCTGAGTTTAAAAACATCTTAGCAAAAACACCTTTAAACTAGTGAATACTTTATTTATAATATAATCTGGTTTAAAATTCATATTTTGCTTGTTCTATTAACTTCCAGTTTTTGTAAGGATGTTTCATCAAACTTTGTTACATATATCATTGAGGTTTCTGTGTTTATTACCAATTGCTTATAGCAATAAAAATTCATTTTTGGATAAAAGAACTATAATTTGACCAAAAATTAATTACCACTTAATTTTTACCAATTAAACCATAATACCACGTAAAATTTAAGGTGGGACCTGATATAGAAAGTTTTTAAAGTTACATAAAAAGGAAGAATTAGATAAAATGGAACCTAAGGCACGTATAGAAAATATAAACTGATCGTATTTTAATTGAAAATAAAATTCTCAGAAAATCTAAACTCGAATAATCTTAAGTTTAAAACGATTATCAAAAACTTAGTGTATTTTTCAAAATAGGGCTCTTTTACGGGTGTAGTAACTAGACCGCCTATTTTTGGCAAAAAAACAATCGAATTATTAGTGAAGGAAATTTAAAATAGAAATTTTTCACGTCCGAGTGCAAATATTTTTGGGATACTTGATTTGTATTTGCATCATCTATTGCTCAATTTCTTTTAAATGTTTAAAAAATGCTTTCTCAACAACAAGTTTTATAACATTAAGGAAAAAACAAACAGGTCAGGTGTGAATATACTCACGTTCACTTCCTTGAGTCACCGATAAAACTTCATTTGGCGTGTGGCCTAACCGATAATCCTAAGTTCAAGGCTAATAATGAGATTTTATGATATTACCACACCTACGGTTTAATTTGTTGAATTTAATATGAGAAATCTAGCCATTAATTTCATTGGCGCAAGAATCGACAAGTGGGCAAACAAAAGAGGTCGAAAGTTTGATAATTGCCGGCGATAAAACGAGCCAAATTCAATGGATGAAATGTAGGTTTAAAAATTGAAGTATCGCTCCAATTCGGATAACATTTCCCAATCATTTAGTTAATTTGAATAAAAAACTATTTAAAGGGGCTGATTCTGGTCATAAAGAATACATTGATGACATCGAATTAATCACTGAGACGCAACACAAAAGATTTCGTTCAAACTCGTTGTTGGGATAACTGATTCAACGAAGTATAGAACTTCATTTTTATACGATATATTATCGGTTTATTTGGATATCTTATATATCGCCCTTAATATTTGTCTGTAATTCCATATTATGCCTGAGACTGGAATTGATGAGCAATTTATTGAAACAGAAAAATATTCGGAACATGAAATGCTGACGATTCGTGATTCTATCTTTATATATGGCGGGTTCTATGATAACGGCAACCGACCATTCAACGAAATTTTGAAATATGATACTGTAAGACAAAGCTGGACAAAATACAAGAAACCTCGATCTGTGGAAGCAGCATGTGTGGTGTCTGCTGTTTGTACCGCCGGAGATCGTATTTACATATATGGAGGTATAAGATACCCCGACATCGATGAATCGGGCCAGGAGGTCAATCCTTTCGAGGATCATAGGAGCAATTCAATCGTTTCTTTCGATACGGAGAATGGTACCTGGTATATGCTTTCTCCCACCATCCGTGAAAACGATGAAAATACACCACCACCAATGTTTGATGCATCAATGTTTCACTTTAATGGATCACTATATATATTTGGAGGCTTTGCATTGGGTCAATTACAGAAATCTATGTATAGATTTTGCCTTACAACCTTAAAATGGTCAAGAGTGCAGCAATATGGAGAAATACCAGAACCAGAATTTCGTCCAGTCCGTGGTACGGTCTTTCAAAACAGGTAAAATGTGTATGTAATCAGGTATTATTTTTTTAGACGGCACTCTACTGACCCAGATGAAAGGTTTAAGAAAGTCACAGTTTTCAATATATTGACTTGTGTTTGGAGTACCAAGGAAACAACATCAGCGACAAACAAATACCCTGATGACAGGTCGGGAGAATCTTTTGCATTCTGTGAAGGCCAAGCATACATGACCGGTGGCATGATTAGAGCTCAATATATGAGTGACGTGTGGAACATTAACCTAAAGACTCTAGAATGGAGGAAAATGAAACAAGTATCTGATTTTTTGTAAAAGTAGTTGCACAAAGCTCGGTCGGGACACATTACGTCCATTGTTGGCAATTATACATTATATTCTTTTGGCGGTATTCCTAGGGATACGGATGCAATCAGAGGGATGGAAAGTTACATTTTTTGTCCTCTATCATTGTACCGTGCGTCCATGCAATATTTGATCCGATCCGGCGAAATCGAGAATAAAGATCTGTATCTACCTCGCTCGTTCCACGATGAATTCAATGCCTTTCCACCCAAAACATGAACTCAGATTTCATATTGTTTTTAGTTTGACTTTTTTCAAATAATGATGGTAAATTAAATTATTCGAAATGTGTAGTTAGGAATACTAACAACATCCCAAAATAGGTAGTTCGTTAACGTCAATATTTTTAAACATTTTCAGGTTTTCGAAGGTTTCTAAGATCCCGTGATACGCTATTTTACTTTCAGGGTTTCCATCCATTCTCGCGCAAATTCCATTTCATTTCGCGCAAATCCCCTATTTGATCTCTCGTCAACAAAATTCCTTGTTGAGGTACTTAATAAATTATTGAAACGATAATAAGATTTTAGAATTTTAATCAATATTCTTGATGATATTTATTTGCGCCAACGTTTGTGATGCTTTCGACGCTGTTAAAATATCCAACTCAATCATGAACCGTAACTAGTGTATATGACTACTTTATTGTTGTCGTGAGCCCATCAGCTTTTTTTTCTTCCCATTCCACCCCACTATACCATGAGTATTCTTTTTTCGATAAAACATATGCCTCTTAAATGATGAAAGTTGAAGATTCTGGTGTAGGAATACCCCTTTGAAAATATTTTTATGATTAGTTTTTTTTCGTCGCCTATATAACTATAAAACTATTAACACAAATTGTTGAAAACATCTAAATTTATACTTTAATAATATTT
>JWZT01001472.1:69437-83130 GCA_000827895.1 Thelohanellus kitauei | reverse complement strand
AAATGAAATGGAATTTGCGCGATAATGGATGGAAACCCAGTATATGGATTTCGCCATTAAGATAGAATTTAATTATATCTAGTAAATATATAATAACTTGTTATAATTAAAACGGATTTAAAATTCAGAAAGGGAAATAAAAGTAATATTTTTATAACCGTATTCAATATAACTCACTTTGTGCTAGTTAATTTTTGAATATAGAAACACCTCAAAAAAATCTTCGTGCAACTCGGTAATTTAATTGACGAATATAAACACGGCTTAAAGAATTTTTTAATGGGAGTTTGTGATGGATAATTATAAAACGCTCTCATATATTAAGAATGATTCTGTGAATGGTTGAAATTTATATGACATGTCATAGTTGTAAAAATATTTAATATATTTGTGTTTACTGGAGAAATTCGAATTTTTCTAATTTGAAACGTCATTTTTGAAGCGAATTTCAAATATAGATGTTTAGAGTTGCGTGTTTTTAAGATAATATATACATATAAAACTGTTGAAATTTGGTAAGAATTATCGCATGTTTTTCGGCAAAGTACGTTTTTATACTTTTGTTGGAAAAATAGAGAATAAATATGAAATACATTTGGAAACAAACGACCGTGAAGACAATGAATTATAATTAACATAATTTATCAATTGGATTAAGTTAAATAGTTAAACCTTGTTTTGAAAAAGCGCATGTGCGTTTCTTGACGCGAAGATCATAAGCCAAATCTATGAAACCGATCATATTGCAACATCATTTTTTCACATTCATCTAATTTTTTTTACAAGTTTACGAATTATTGTAGATTGAAAGCTGATTGAGTCAGGAAACCTCGATTGGACATTTGTAGAACTTACTATCACCCAAACATAGCTGCCTTTGAAGTATCTTTTCTGGTGCGGCTCAGAATCGCAAAGAGCTTTGAAACTTTAACAATAACTGGGTAGTTACTGTTGTCAGCAGCCAAAGATATTCTTCGAAGTTGTATAGGAGAGGAAATAGTTGATAATTACAATGGCGTTTATAATCTCCAAGAACCAGCATACACGACAATAGCTGACATGCTGCAGGTATTCTCGATCCAATAACCCATGAAATGAAATCTTCTCCAATTCCTATATTCAGTATTCATCTCGATTAATCTTTGGAAATTTCCAATTGCTAAAAATTATATATTTATGCTACGTATATACATGATATTTATTTTAAAAACGCGGTTCTCTTCTGCAAACCTCTTGAAACTATTACAACGTCAATTGATACATTTTAAAAGGTTGGTGTATTTTTTGGAAATCTATACGATCGGGATGGAAAATATCTACCATTTATGAAACGCTTGTGCTCCAAGTATGCTATGATATCTGTCTAAATTTCAAAGTATGGCACAGAATAAATCCCTGAAAACCATTGAAATCCTATTTATGATTCTTAAAAAAATGTTATCAGCGAAAACACTAAAACATAACTTTCACAATGTTAAGATAAAAGCGATTTATTCATTAATAATTATGAAATTAAATTCATTGAAAAACTTAACAGATTCAAGAATTTATAATGAGTATATTTTCATCAAACAATGTTCACATTTATCAAACCAAAAAGAGATGTTTTTATAAAGGGAAATGTTCTACAACGTGCCTATGATCTTGGCGAAGGACGCAAACCCTTATATAAAAGAAATCAAAATCACTGTTTCAAAATACTATGCAGGGTGGAATGTCCTGAACAAAAATTTTTTTACCTTTTTGATATATTTGCCATATTTAATGATTTAAATTTATCACCACAAGGACCAGTTGCAACTTGTCTCGAATTATCAAAAAACATTGATTTCGTCAGAATGAAACGTAAGCTTTAGCAATCAAATATGGACGAAAATAAAAATTCACGTTCGCTAACCTTATCCAGGTTCTATGAAGAAAATGTAGTTAAACCTGATAAAAAATATACTATTTTTTTAGGTATATTTTCACATATTTGATTACGAAATATCATTATATTTCATAAATCAACCAAATATCCCTTTTGTGTAAGCACGAATTCCATTTATTGTCAAATATTAAGATGTTCTCGAAACATTACAAGAATAGTTTTTTAAAATCATTTGATAGAGATGTTGCCAAAATTGATTTCTACTCAATGTCCATTTCACTATTGTAAGTAATGTGTTTTACAGTAATATCTGGTTATATCTGAGACGTTTTTGAGCTTTCTTCTTCCATTTCCTACTACATATGTTTGATAAACCTGACCTGTCACGCTTTTATTAATAGTTTAAATTGAGAAACACACTTTAATGCAGAATGTGACTTTCGTTGTGCTCTTGCCAAAAGAATAGTAATAATTGCAGATCTGGTCCAACATACACAAGCTCAACCATCGAACTGAGTTGTACTCGGTGGCACATATTGTTAACACAAAATTTTATCAATCAAGCTTACATTATTGACCATTATCGGATAAGAATTTTAAATTTTATATAATTACACAGTATGAATATTGTGATGAGGCTATAGAGAAAGTTAAAAATGCAATCGACAAATATTAAATTTCAGTTTTAACTTATACGTATAAATATATTTTGAACACACCATTTTCAAATTGTTTCATTCTTTAAAATAAAATTCATATGTTCGGAATCTTAAAATTTAATTATATCCTCTATATCAAATTACAAAATATATGATAACGATTTTTCAAATTAAACAAGCACAGTTTATTATGACTATCATAAAAACATTTTTGAAATGGACGGATCATAGAGTGTTATAAAGCGATTAAAATGAATCAAGTGTTTGCAGCCCTTCAAAAAGTAGAGAACGGCTTGACATGAGCGTTATAACCGCAGAATCAAAGTGTAATCTGAGCATCCTCATCAAAATATTGTACAATATTGGATTCGCTAAATACAACCAAAGTATTATGGAAGTCTTCCTCAAAATATTGGCTCAGATGGATATCAATGAAAACGATAAAAGAGCTGAGAATAATTAAACATTCCTTAAAAACTAAATGCCTATTTACAAAAATATTACAATATACTGATTCTTAAACATATTTTTGTTTATTTCGTTTTTCGTAAATTTTCGTTTTTATCCAGGTTACTTAGAAATTATAAATAATCGAACTTTGCGTACAGAAAAATAGCACTGGATAATTTTCTCGCAAACCGCTTACAATTTAAACTAATTTATTCGAGACGATATAATAGTGAATCTATTTCAATCATTTTCCTAATAATAACTACATAATAAATTTTAACTTTACAATCTATTCGCATGGTAAATTCAGTGTAAAAAATAAGAAAATGAGATGTTATTGATTGATATCAACCACTCTGATGCCTAGAAGCATTTTTTGCAGAATATACACAAAATCAATGTAAATACGGAAACCAAGTACTAGGCTGTGGTTGTTTTTTTAATTATAATGTTCAATAGATGGCCAATAATTTATTCAAATTAACTTCAATATATTGAATATAAAATATTAGCATAAATGGGAATAATGGGTTCAGACGATAAGACAAATGTTATATCATACTAAAATAGATTTTATGATTATTAATAAAAATGTGAACACAAGACACCAGATATGCGTTTTGAGTCTTTCCTTGACCCGCTTTAGCTCATTCCGTACACAGTTATTAATTTTTTTTTAACAATAGCATAATCATGATGTATCATATAATGGATTTTGATGTATTCTATATCATTTTCATCACTACATACAGTCATAGAATCATATTATTAAACACCCAAAAATAACTATCGTGTATGCATGTATACATAGCGCATCATTCTAATAAATAGACCCACAAACTTTTAAAAAAATGTAGATTGTAGATAAATACGCCGCTTAGATCAAATATTAAAAAAAACACATAGTTTATAGCCAAAAAATTGAAACAAACAGATCAAATCCCTATACAGTTGTTGACCCCTTAACACAAACATGTGAGGCATTCAAGTCCCACTCGTGAATGTTTACATCTGATATACAGACATTATTTCAAACTTCATAGTGACGGTGACTGTGATAACGTATATGGCCAGATCTTCATACTTATCAGGCTTTTTCATCGATAATATAATTTTCCTACATTTTTTTTGTAACATAAGTTTCGTAGTTAATCGTATCTAGTCGTTCATTAATAAAACTTACAGCTATCTTCGAAGTTTAGCACCAAAACACAAAGGTTACGTCTAACTGAATATATTTAAAATGACCCTTTTTTTAGTTATGGCATGATGATAAAATATGATAAATATGAAAAACTTACCACCTTGCTCGCGCAATCTTAATGAATATCATATTTTGAATGTCTGTTTGTTTGATTTTGACTTCCAAATGCCCGAATCAGATTTACACATATTCGAGTTGTAATGTAAAATGAATATTATCAGCATCGTTTTATAAACCCCTTTGTTCATACGATGTGAAAAACGACTTGGTTTATACACCATAAATTATGTATATTGGTTTACAGTTTATTTTTATGTAATTTTTCGCAAGGAACCATTGTAACATTTTAATATATAACATAGATCTTGTTCGTGTATATATATGGCAAAAACTAAATGAAAACCTCATAAGAGAGATACGTTTTCATTATAAATGGATATGCGCGTAAATTACTCAATCAATATTTCATGTGCGCAAAGTTCGTATGTTCATAATGTTTATATCAAACGATATTAATTCTAAATCTTATCCAAGATTTTGTAAGAACTTCATTCCACTCATTTAAATTAAAATAAGATTAAGTATAATAAAAAATTTTTAATATCAACGGGTTCGGGTACAAATTACATGAGATTCAAATGTCGCTTACCCCTAATTAAAAAAACGACCAATGTCGATTAAATTTTAAATTTGTTCATTTATCATTAAATTTTTTTGGGAAAAATACATTCTAAATTTTATTAATTTAGATAATTTTGACCAATAATTAAATCACATTTTATTAGGATCAAATTTCCTAAATTTTACAGAGATATGATACATGTCAATTAATTAACATCATATTAAATTTTATGTAATTTGTTTATATATCAATAAATTTGATCAAAGAAATAATCAATGTATATAAGGCGTGTCTAATCTGGGAAAAATTATACTGGGCGTTTCTAATTTGATTCGATACTACAATCAATGTTAATTCAAATATATTTTACAGCTCTAAGCATTCAAGTTGTATTAGCGCTTTTTGATATTCAAAGAAGTCACAAGGTGTTAAATTTAAATATTGGTAACACAGATTTTACGTTGGATCTCGACTTCGTGATTTCCTTTTATTCTCCGTAATATTATTCAATGATTTAGGGGTTTTCAATTAAACAGATATGCAAATGAAATCGAAACATATGAATTTCAAGATTCTGATTTGGCAATTACATTCACAACTTTTTCATTAATAAATCGATGGAATGTAACATGCCACATTGATGATTCTGAAACAGACATAGTCATCAGTCAATGCAAAATGAATATAGAGAAGATTTGGGATAAAAAATATCTGCAGCATTCTTGGGGTCACAAATTGAAACTTAAAAAGAACACTAGATACGAATTCGAAAATCTAAAATTTGATATTTACGTCAGCAGAAGTGTAGTCCAAGTCTACACATTTAATATATTTAATATATCGATCCAATCAGAAGATTACAATCAAACATGCGAACTTATTAAATTTGCCCCTTCAATAATCGAATCAGATATCATATCAACGAATTTTATCGATCTCGTAAATTCAAATTATCATAATTATTCTGATATTCAGCATATTTGTAGATCAATCAATAGAATGGTAATTTATTAGTTTTAACCAGCACGTATCGCTAAAAATAGGATTGTGGATCGCTTCGATAATTCTCATATCATTATTTGCCTTTATAATCTTCAGGTGGGGAATATAATTTATAGAATATTAATGCTTCAGCTGAAAACGAAAATATGTCAAAGTGCGCAGGACAGGACCTGAAATTCTTGGGCAGATAAAAACATTTACGTTTAATTTACGAATATTGAAATTTTGAATTTATCTTTTTAAGAAACAACTATCTACACGGTTAGTTCCTTTTTGTCCAGTATAATAACAAATCTAATGCGCATGTCTAGCTATGTTACATTCAACTTCATTCTTTCGAAATCTATATACCTACAGCGTCTTCGAGTTCGTTTTGTGCGTCTGATAATTTTTGGTATGGCGCGTTTAAGTGCCTTTGATGTCTGAAGGACAAAAGCTTCTTTGCCTTTGCTAAGAGCAAGCGAGGCGTTTTCCTATTGCAGAAAAGCTGAAGATAGCTGATCTGCATTAATCGCTTTCTTAAGAAATTTAACCAGCATGTGGTACTTTTTCTACGTTTGTGGCATCTGAATCAGGTAGGATTAAATTTACCGCTCGCACTATTTTCATTTTAGGTCTGCTGGAATAACTGCTGATCTTTTGGATTAGTCCTTTCCATTTGCTGACGCCGCAATCCATAAATCGACGAGCCATTCCTCCGCATCCATATGATCTTGTAGTGAAGGTATATCCCTTAGATCCATTTACCTAATGCTTTTTTTTCTTATGCAACGAGCACCCCTGGGACCAATAGTATAACAACTAATCGTATGCGCACGTACAGCTATGTTACATCCTGGAAAAATTAAAGTAAAATATAATATTAATTTTAATTATCAAATAACTAAATTTAAACAATAGTACTTGGTATTTTGTTTAATTATTTTTTAGATAGGAAGATTTTATTGGTTAATATCGTAGTAATTTATGGAAAATATAATATAAAAATTATATTGTGGCGTTGATTCGTTTCGTTGATTATACCTACCAACGAATTGGCCGTATCGTTGTGATATTATAGTTATGCTGTTTTAGGAATACTTTTAAATATCTTTTTAACATTTCAAATATTATCATTTTACATTATTTTGACCATAGGTTCCCAAATGAGGGCGTGATCGCCACCTGGGGGCGCTAGAGTCTAAATGGCGGGCGTTGGAGAAAAAATGGGGGCGTGAGATAATCAAGTGAAAAATATTTTTTACCACCTTGGAGAGAATCAACGGTGGACTGATAACAAATAAATAAAATTATTACATTCATAAACAGATTTAAATGATTCACATACTTGATAATTAACTCAAACTAACCATACATTGAGTTAATTCAGACATTCAATTGTTTTCCTTAAGAAGCTATTTATTTTGTTCTTTGTCTTATCGAAATTTAAACTTTCAGATGTTTTGACAATTCAAAGAATAAAATAAATGTGTTAGGAATGCAATAAATATCAGTACATAGTATGCAGGAGTAGAACAATAAGGAAGACTCAATCATAAATAGAAAGAGTCATACAGGGGAAACATCAATGTTGACACGATGGTGATTGATCGAAATGCATATTGACAAGAAATTCACAAAATACTGATTGGAATATAATGAAATGTTCGTTATCTATAACCTATATTAATGATTGATAATTTTTAAGAGTGATTTTGACCCTTTTTTAACACAATTTAACAATGAAACTAAACTATAACATAAAAATTAATAACACACACGTGTGCCTCAATCCACAAACTAATCGTTTCTAAAGCCTCCTATTACAATTATTTAACGATGTTGAGTTTCAATATATCGCACTGAAAAGTCCATTTTTCTCGTTTGGAGCAATTTATGTACATGTAGGAAGACGATTTGCTTCTAGGAAAATATTATAATTTTTAGATGTCCTCGCTTTTATTCCAGATATTCCGGTAACTTAGAGTAACATTTTTTATAAATCAACGAGTTATTTTACTTTTTATTTTGTTTGTATTTTCATTTATACAAAAATTTCACGCGTGCGTTAGAGAAGACACTAGTTTTGGAATATCTAAATGAGGGGGCGTTGAAAAAAAATCTACTCAAAGGGGGCGGTAGCTTAGACACACTTGGGAACCTATGATTTAGACATATAAATATGGCCTAGATAGTTATGAATAATTTTCTTATGGATGACCAGGGTTTACATTCTAACGTGTCGACCGTGATTTTTTTATCGTGTCACCCAATGCGCGCGCGTTAGAATTTCATGACAAATTATTTATAAAAGGGACATAAAACGAAGAATGTAACCTAAATGTTTGAATAATTTATTCCTGATGTTCAAAGAATTATCATTTAAATGGTCAATTACTGCGAAAAAAATAAAAATGATAAAGCATAGATTATGAAAAGCTGGAACGTGCGCAATAGACAGACACTCTTTAAAATCTTGATGAACATGTAAGAATGCAAAATCCGGTGTATCAAACCTTATAAAAGTTTAGGGTATTTTTCAAGTTGATATGATAGAATATTAATCATTAAAAAAAAATACATATCAAACATTATTTCGTCAAAATTCGTAGTTGTTTTTAAAAATCTAAAAATCTTAAAAATTTAATAAAAAAAGTTTGATAGATTTTCAAATTCTACGCAAATAAAGATCGTTTTAATAAAAGTAAATGTCTGTCTTGTGGATAAATCAAAAAACGATACAAAAATATATTAATTTCAACCTGTATTACATGAACATTTTTGTATTAATATATTTTATTTAAATCGTGTTTGAATATAAGAATCTTCATGATTTAGAAAAATAAATATCATTAAATTAGAAATATTTCATTAAAATTTAGAAAAAGTTGAATTTGTATATGATGTAAAACAATCATGTACCCATGCGCAGTAGGTATTTTATTTGCATATAGAATCCTCCAAAAGCAATTAATATTTCTTAGTACTTCATATAAAAGCCTGTATTTGTTTTTATCTACATTTTCATCATATTGAATTTTCAAATATCTAAAAATATTGAAATGAAACATTTGGTGTTCGCCAATATCTAGTTTAAAAAAACTTATTAAACCTATTTTCCGATAGATAGGCTACACGCCCTTGAATTTTTATAAATTTTTTATTTCGTACATAAGCTGTACCGGTGTATAATGCACAGAGATCAAATCTTTTGAACAAACCAAATGGTTATACTTAGGAAAATACTGTAAAATGGTAAATATCTAGCCGATGCATCGTTGTACAGGCCGCATGGTTTAATATTGAAAAAAAAACTGCAGCTTTTAGACTTGAAACTACAAAACATTCAATATATGATATTTGTATTGGTAGTCTTAAGTATAAAGATAATAAATGTGGATTATTACTTTTTAGTTGACGAGAAAGGGGTTAGTATCAAATTGAGTTTTTAATCGTATGCCTATAGATGATAAAATAATAGATGAATTATTTAAAAATCGGATAAAGTACAGAATAGTGCATAATCTTCGAGATTTGTCGCAAATGTCGTTTTTGAAAAAAAGTGCTTCAATATTCAAATAATTCTGTAAGCGAGTAGATTGAGGTACATTTTGATTGCTTTTGTCTGTTTGGTTCATTTTTACGAAACTATACACTCGGTTTTATTCGCTTCAAATTTATTATAAACTTAAAAATGGGTGATGATAGTTAATGATTTTGAAGTTATTTTTCGTTTAGCTAATGTTTCAAGGTTATAAATTATTTAAACAATTTTTTCTCAAATTTAGAATCAGAGTAAGATCGATTTATTAACTGAGCAATATTGGTTAATGTATAATGCAAGAATGATATAACATAGAATGGTGATTTAGCTCATTAACAATTCATCAAGTGCTTTTCATTTTGTAGATTCAAAAGTATTGAAAAATGTAAATTTATAAACTACAAATTGCTATTTGTCAAAGGGTAATAACCACATTTACAATAAAAGAATTTTGTTTGCATTTAAAGAAAATTTTAAGCCTTTAACCGACATTTTAATTCGAAAAAAATGTCGCAATAACTTTCAGAGAATGATTCGGAACCAAATTAAGGTCGACTCATTTGCAAATAATGAATATAGTTTAATAGTAAATGAGTTTTTTGGTAAAAACGACCTGTTTCAACAAATGCCGAAGATGGTGCACTATTCTGTACTTAAGCCTAAATAATATTAAACCTTCAGCTTTTTGGATAACGAAAATGATTAATTTTTTGTGTCATCACAAATTTTTTGATAAAAATGTTGACCATATCACCTATGAGGATTACTGAAATTAAAAATAATTTTAGATTATTAATGAGTAAAATACAAGTAACATAAATAATTATTTTTATAATCTCTGAATACCAAATGGGGGCCTTCATGATACAGACAGTTGATTCTGAGTTCTGCAATGTTGGAAAATAATTCTGCTCATTCACACATTTTAATTTTTTGTTTTTTTTATAAGTATTCGGAATGTGACCATTACTTACATAGTTACTTCTTAGCGAACGAATGNAGAAAATGTGTAATAGCGACTGTTGATTAACCGTATCTATTTTTGTACTCTGATTTTTTTTTCAGTTAACAGAAAATCATGTCTCCGACTTCATTAATTTGACAGGGTTCTATTTCTAAACTTGTGACGGAATTACAAATGTTATGATAATTTAATCATAAAACACGAGTATGTTATCGAATTCTAGTTTATTATAAAAATGCCTAAAAAATGTGGATGAAATATAAAATGACAATAGATATCGTCTATCGATGCGATGATATAATGTTTTCTAAAAATAAGATATAAATAGCAAAATGAATAAATCTCAGATTTTCCAATCATTTTTTTTTAAAAACTCCACAAATCTAATTAGCAATTTCGTCAAAAATAATATTTCTAACTAAGATAAGTCATTTAAAAAGCAAGTAAAATTAATTGGGATTTGACATTTATATATTTTGTTCTATTTATGTCAAATACATTTATTTGAAATCTAAAATGTAGTATATATAGGTTCAATATTTACAACATATGAATTTGACATTTTTTTATAAATATAAAATATACCCAAACTCGTTCTGTCAACTTCTAATTTTC
The DNA here is from genome assembly GCA_000827895.1 of Thelohanellus kitauei. Classification (NCBI taxonomy): domain Eukaryota; kingdom Metazoa; phylum Cnidaria; class Myxozoa; order Bivalvulida; family Myxobolidae; genus Thelohanellus; species Thelohanellus kitauei. The sequence continues at coordinate 72,221 of JWZT01001472.1, read as the reverse complement.
AGATTTCAAACTATTTACCTGAAGGTTGACTATGATTAATAATGCGGAATATTTCTTAATTTTTATTTTCATTCGAATTGTCATACCCAGAATAAATCTAAATCAAAAATAGGATTAGCATTAAAGAAAAGAAATAAATCGTCCAGTGTTTTTTAAAGAAGCGATCCGAAATTTTTTTAGTTTATTTCTTTCAGCATTTAAATATATTTATTCAATGATATAAAAATCTAAATCGCATTTTCTATTAAAAAGCAGCCAAAAATATAAGTTAGGTTCCCAGAATAGATTCAAATATTGTTAAGTATGCCAAATACAGTACCGTTAAAAAGAATTAAATGCAAAGTTGTTTGAAAAGTACAGTTTACATAGTCTTTAAATGCATCCAATACAAAAAAATATTCAGACCGCTCTTGCATATTCAAACAACGATAAAAATATTGATAAACATGATTCAACCAAAAGAACAAAATATTTGAAATAGTTATTCTTGAAATGAAATCAAGAATCAAGGCCGTCAAATGAGATATACGACAATATTAACAATTGAAAAACTTCATTTTGAATTCAAAACATATAAAACTGGATATATTGATATGCCAAATCTCGATGAATTATTTTTACGATAAAAAATGACTTCAATTTAAATTTAACTATTATTATGAGATAAATTAATGGTTTTTATCTAATTTTAGAACCCTTGTTTGCTATCCATTTCTATTTTACCGTTTATTACAAATCTTGTAGGCCAATTACTGACAATAAGAGATGGTTTAATGTATCTTAGGATTTTTTAACTGATTAACCGTTGTTACAATAGATGTAGATTTACATTCTATATTTGTTTCTGATGCACTTGAATATAATTCGAATTCAACCCCACACAGAATAAGAAATCATTGAGTCAGATTTTGAAAAATATGATTGTGTATTTAACATGTCAACTAGAAATATAAAAATTCATGGTCCAGCTAAATTTTGAAATGTCTGCTGTATTTGGAGATAATTTAATTAAATTATTTAGGTCAGATCATGAAATATGCTACCCGGATGAAATCTAGAAATTTTTATTTGAAGGTTCAGATTCGATAATCAAATATGATGATCGACTAATTACAATTTTATCTGGTTCTATCTTTCCAATGAATTTTCACTCTTTTCATCAGGTAGAAAACATAAAATTTTGTCAATGTAACATTTCATGTAAAAATGTCTATAAATTCAATGATATACAACAATTATTTGAGTTCTCAACCGAGAATTTACAAGAAATCAACATATGAAATTGAAGATCATGATATTAGTTTCATTAAAGATTCAAAGGAACCCAGATACTATGAACTGAACGACTGAAATAATTGATTTATTTCACCAATAATATGTACAATCAAATAAAACATCATTTAAAAGCATGGGAAAAATCCTTTGATATTCTAATAACTCTTTAGGTTGATTTCTCTATGATACACTGTCAAATTACTCAGATAATTATATTACAAATTTATCATTAAAAAACATGTCATTTTGTTGTTGTTTCACAATACAAGCCTGAAAATAGGAATAGGTATCTCTTTGATTTATTGAATCATATTTTTTACTTGATTTTTGTGAGGTATCGCTGATAATTTAGTGAATATACAATCATCGCACGAACTCCAAAGCAATTAAATAAAAGATGAAATAAGATAATATTCAAAGCCTGATCAACACATTGATGCTTAATTTAACAATAAATAAATCGACATTTATACACGTCTTAAAATCTACGGATGTATTTTTGGTAAAAAATTAAAACTATGTTTTAAAATATTGAGTATTTTGAAATACCAGTAGTTTTAACTTTCGTCACAGTTCTTAAAACTGTCCCAGAAAATTTATATGGTTTTTGTGACATTCTATTGAAATCGATTTAATATACGATCATCGTCTCATCTTCTCATCTGGCATCTTTTCGACTGATTACATCTTCATTTAATGGTGAGATCTATCATGATTTTTACACAGTGGGAGAGATTTGGTGTAAGCTTTGAGATTATAAATTTATGCAATTATTTTTATCTCAAGATTGATAAAAATATCCCTACATTTATAAAATGCACGTACATTCATCTATTCTATATTCTGAATCTGAAATTTTTGAAAAATGTTGATTAATACTACGAGAAAAATTTTACTTTTAATCAAAAGATTTGATTATATTAATAATAGATATTTCGGGTGTATGGCATGAATCAGATATATTAAGAAGTTAACCTTTATATTAGGATCGGTTTCTTAATGTTTAAAAAGATGATACAATACAATAGCTATTTTTTTAATGAGACTGGTTTAAAAATTTCTATATTGACCTTAATTTTGGTTGGAACCATGCCTCTCATAAATCATTTAAAATAGATGATCATAACTCATTTTATATATATAATAAATCCTTTAAATCATATGTCGGTGTGTTCATTAACCTGTCCTTTCAAAATGAGAGGTTCCTATTAAACTTATTGAATCACCTGATACTCTATATGGGTTAGGTGGTTATGGATTTAAAAATATCCGATAACCATCTGCTCAGTTTAAATATATCATAATACTGTTATATGGATTAAGTACACGATAAAAAAAATTAAGATATCTAGTATAAGATTCGTTAATATTCTAGACTAAATTAATCAAATATGTGTTGATTTTTTGTTTAATTTTTTGATGATAAAATTTTTTACTTTATTTACATTTGAGGATAATGTTTTTAATTGACATATACTTCAGGGGGCCGCGTCATAGTCTACAGCCCCT
>JWZT01001472.1:8833-55948 GCA_000827895.1 Thelohanellus kitauei | reverse complement strand
GAAGAGTGATTAAGGCACAACGATTAAACATATATGCGTGAAAATGAAAATTAAGAAATATCGTTATTAAACGAACATGGTCGAAGAATTTCAAACAAGAATAAAAACAATTCCTCACAACATACATGTAAAGGAAGTATTCATATCATAATCCATGAAATAAATTTAGTAAAACGTAGTTAAAATATTGATGAAATTTGTGCTTAATCGAAACTGTTACGAGTTCTCTTGTATAGCCATGGGTATCGAATTGCAATTCAACATTCTTGGTTATCTGTTGAAATATCTATCATCCTGATTAGTTATTTGATAAATATCATAATTTATTGAGGAAAAGTAAAATTTCGTAATGAGATCTTTTTATCCATCTTAACCATATTTCTTTTAATTTATGATTTTCAATTTACACCATTTTCCTATCCAACATAGAATGCTTTCTGATGATATCATTCAAAGGTTTCGGATGTTTAAATGATTATAAAAAATGAATTTTAGAATCATTCATTGCATGGAAAGCACAAAAACAGCTCTGTAAATGACAACACACATACCACTCGTGAATCTGAATGAATATACTAACAACCCTAAAGGGTAGAATCTATATAAATATCAATTTACTCATAAATATCATATCGTAACCTTTGAATGTCACCATTAGAACGTCGGCCATTTATAACGGAAAATGATTTTTTTTGATGAGAAATTTTTTATAATTATCATTAAAATATATCAGTTATATTATGTAAATTTTGATAAATTTCGGTTGAAAAACCAAATCTCATTATGGATAAACCAATGTTATAGATTAACAGCTTAGTTCAATTAATGATAATCCAAATGTAAACTATAAACAGTTTTATACAAAGATTTATGTATTTTAGAATATTTTGTTTCGTATATTTTATTTTAGGTCGTCTAATTTGATAAATGTGTCAAAACATGTTTATTTTTTACATCCTGCTACTAGTTGGATCATTTACGGACTCATTTGAGATATCAGAGGATTCAATAACATTCACAACGTTGAAGATGTCTTATGAGAAGACGAATTGTATAGTCAAACTAATGTTTCATATAGATTTCTCTTCAAAATTATTTTTTTCAATTATATAGGACATTGACGGATAGTTATCTCGATAATGAAATTACAAATATGACATTTAATGATTCCAAATTGATCATTAAATATAAAGGGAAGGGAAAAGACCAGAGATTGGAGATCACATGCAAATCTGTTGATTCTGGAAACGATATATTAATAAGTGATTGTCATATATCTGTTTGGGATAACACAGTCAACTCAATGCAAAACTATTCAATTGGTCGTAATTGGATACTTAATAAATACACTAAATACGATTTTGAAAATCTAATAATCAATGTTGACCTAGATTCAACTAATGGAATATCTTTCACATTTACAATTGACAAAATATATATTCAGTCCGACTGTTATGACCGAATTTTCGAGATTAAACATTCTCAATCTAAGGTATACAAGGCAGATCTTTCCAAGATTGTTTATTTAAATTTCAGTCAGTATGGCAATGAAGATCTATCCATCGCCAAAACAACATGCTCAAAAACGAATATATTGTATAACAAAGGATTCTGGATCTTAATTTCTGTCACGTTTCTACTGGTTGCTGTCATCATAACGATAAAGCTCTTGATTCTTAAAAAAAAATCAAATAACGAAACAATAAGGGAAAGATGGGCGGCTCGATCAAGGGAATCACAGTGAAAAATTGATATATACATATATTAATTTAACAATATTTCAATATAATTTTCCCACAAACAATATGAACAAGTGGCACAATATTGTTTGACCCGATAACCACTCGTAAATCTGTTTACGGCACTCATACTATGTTAGAATACAGTCCATTAGGTTATATTTTATCCCATAATGCATTTATCTTTATCCCTCTCCATTGAGGTTCCTTTAAATTGTATTTGGATTGTGACTCAAATGCATTGATATATGGCTCGTCTTCATTGGATTATATCGAATGAATATAGTTTTGGTTAAATTTCATGTTTTATTGAGTCAATTTTCTAGTTTTTGGTCTTTTTTAGAACAGACTTTATGATGAATTAGAGCAAATCTTAAAAAACTATTTAATAAATGCGATAGTGTTACTGATTTCATCTCTTATATTGTAGATTTCATAGGGCACAAACACAATAATCAAAGTCATTTTTAAAATCAATGAACACGATTTTTCAATCCAAATGTTCTGGTATGTCATTCAAGATTGTTTTTTTCGCGCATGACTAAAATAGCTTCAATCAAGTGGTCGGTTAGTTTAAATCAAATATTTTCTTTTTTAATAGATAAAATTATCCTAATTTCTAGTGTATAAACCTGCGCTGATTTCCAAGATTTTAACTATGCGGCTTATACAACACTGCTCTTAATATCTTTTATTTAATGTTTATCATACATTCTTGGCTAGATGGTATAGTCTTTTGTAATTATTTGAACTATGAGCCTAGCATATGTACAGAATATAATATGGTTGAGAAATATGGGGTTTCGGCTGATGCAAACGTTCCCTCGATACATCGTAAAAAACCGAACAAAAAAATTGTCAAAACATTCTATCTGAAGCTCTATTGAATAAATACGTGTAGATTCACTGATCCAGCTGGCACAATCGGTTTCCGAGATCATGGCTGAGAATGTAGAGATTTATGATAATAGAATGTTCCTAGTGAAAATAATTATGCTATGATTTGTGACACTCTTCCACTTCCAAAATTGAAGGTTTTTTTGTTTTCATTGTTGCTACTACGGACGATATTACAAGATTAATCTCTCCTGAGTCTCTAGAACTTCACCGACTTTTATCGAATGAGTGTATCGGATATTATCAATGATGAATATCTTATGAGTGTTCGATAAATTTTGCATTCACTCACTCAGAAATTCACAGAATTCAACTTTTTTGTATGAAGAATAAAATATTATTTATTCAACCATTCTAGTAACCATTCAATCAAATCGAGATGCTATTTTAGAAATATATAAATATAATAAAGAATTAGAAGAGTATCTTCGAATGGAATACTTTCATATTCACCATCTAGACAGCCTTAATCAGATCATGGAACAGATTTTGATAGCTGGGTCAACGAATCCAAATTATCTATCTCAAAATCGCATAATAGAATCTTTTTAAATTTGTTAATATCAGTTATACTTGATAAATAATGTTATTTGTTTTGATTGTAACGCGTAGACATTTTGATTGGAACTATTCAAATCATGCGCGACAGACTACAATTTGAAGGACACATTCAGACATTATGAATGAAAGAACCTGAAGCATCAACGACAAAAAGCATATTCAGAATGAATCAACTGGGAAATACTAGACGGGGCTGTGAAACCTGAAAAAAAACTAAATTCATTTTAATTGACGAATAAATGATTTAGAATCTCAGAAATCTACATTAGTATATATTCAAAAATTCAATGTTCGCCTCGAAAATTATCAAGACAGAGCTCTATATATTAAATATACCACTATTTTCTGTGACTTCTGGATTTCGAATTGAATCTTAATATATATATAGTGAAAAATAAACATTTTTTGACGATCCCTCATATGGCAAAGTTATTTTAATTGTTATCATCTTCAAATCTCTGTATATAGCGACCACAAGTTAATTTCTACTGTAGGGAAACGAAATCTAACGATCTCAACATACATGATTGATTTGAATAAATTTGTAAATCTGTATCCACACAAAAATTCAACCGGTTTATATATCTAAAGATAACATTTAGATTCCTAAAAATTTTGAGAGATCATAATATCATGATCTATTCAGTCTTGATGGATTTTAAAATGTGACCTTTAATTATGTGTTTAAGAAATTATCTTTTTCTAAAGATAAAATATAAATAATTGATATAATCTATTAACATGCCAAACTACAGGGTTATCAAGAATCAATATGCAAATGAAATTTAGGTTTCTTAATAAACATTTATCGTTCAATAGTTCCAAATTAGATTTGAAAAAAACAAAAATTTCCTATATGAAAATGTGGGAATTATTATAATGGACTATTGTGTTTTTTTTCTGATTAAAATGGCTCTCAAGTGAGGACCAACAATAAAAACTCTCATAGTCGAAAGTAAAATTCTTCAATGTTGAAAGACCCATTTATAATGGGAAATAGCATAATTTTAAAACATCATTTTATTATGGCAAATGCCTGTTTTTGTGGATGAAATGCATAGTAGATGGTTTGTATCCCCCAAAACAACTCCAATAAACGGTAAACTTGATTTGAGCATGGAGGTAATATATTGGATCTTTTGACTAGAAACATAAGTTAAAATACAAATTCTGATTTTGAATGTAAAATTCAAAATAAATTTCAATTATGCAGCTATTCTCTACAATTGCGCATTGATCAATGATAACTCTGTGAGTTCTATTTCTGACATTGATTATATGCTCAAAATTTGCCTACTATCATCCAAGAATATATCGTTCGAGATGACTAATTTTTATATATGAGATATATTAAGTTTTAAATATTGGATTTATATTGAAAGTCTTTAAAGCGTTGCATACACAATTTCGATTATAATTAAGTTATTATATTGGGTATATAATTGATCACTGTTTATTCTTTGAATTGTACCCAGATTGTTGCATATATACATTATTTATGTTTGGAAAAACATATATTTTCTTCACAAAATAAATATGAATCATTTAGAAATGACAAAAATCATATGATAATTAGATTAAAGGGGCATGAGACTTACGGTAACGAATGTAAATATAGTGTATCTTCATATTTAGAATTTTGAAAAATCTGAAGAAATGATTGAGCACTGCCGAAGTAAATAGAGACATATTTTTCTTACTGTTTCAGATTAATATAAAAGATTTTAGATTAGAGTAGATCATGTTAATAAATGAAATACGTTGATACGTATATTTCGACATAATTTGTGACAAAATTAACAATAATAATTATTTGTATGTGATATATTGATAATTGAGTGACATAAACTCATTTATTAAAACCTTAAAATGATATTTAAATATGGCTAAACTATTTACAATTGCAGGTTATTATGATATAAATTTCTTAATTTGAGCTTATAAAAATATGAATAGATAATAATTATCAACAATATATCGACTATATGTTACTTATGATAATTGGAAGGGATATTTTTGTCAAATATATAGCCTATAATAAAAATAATACCACAAATTGGAACTTTCTACATATTTAACGAATTTATATACATTCAAAAGATTTTATTCTTGAATTATAATTTCATAATTTAAAAATTCTGTCTTCTCATTAATCAAATATCATTTATATTATCGAATAATGTTTAAAGATGGTGCAATCTTAACATATTATGGAAAGATGATGTAATAAATGGTTTAAATTTATCGTAACCTATGAGTTTATTTCATTATATTTCTAGGTAGGTGTCTGTTTTAATGGTTTTTTCATCACAGAAATGCAATGTGTGTTACATTAATATTCGTTGAATCGGCTAATTTTAGATACATGTGTATCAATATATTTATACGTAAAGAATGATATTTATTATGTAAACATATATTTTGAAGTTGACAAATTAAAATAAATGATTTTCATCCGAAATTGTTGGTTAATAGCATCCTAACGATATTCTTGAATTAAAAAATATTCTATTCATGGATGTGTTATCAATAGTAAATATTAAAATGGATGACCCATCACATGATTCATTTTACCATTCTTTTGGATTTTCGATTCATTTAATTACATTTTTTGTGGGGTAAAATAAATAAATTAGAAAATCTTCAATAAATTCAGTAACTTTTGGACACTACCGACAGATTTTATTATTTGATAATTTATATGGCTGTATCAGACATCCTTAGTAATCACAAACTTACATAAATACATAATTGAATTAAGCTTTGCAGCTGATATAAAAAAAAATCATAATAATTCAATGGCAAATAAATCGTAGTAATTAACAAAATTATCTAAGATATCGAATAGAATAGAAAACTATTTGATCAATGAATGAAGTATCCATGCATACATTGAAAACTGGATAAAAACCCAGAATGAATAAAAACGAAAATAGATGTATTATGATCACATGCTGTGAAGTATTTAAGAAAATCTCAACTATTCTGATATATTAATGTATGTAAAATAGTAACTATTCAGATTTGCTGACATAGCCATAGAATTCAAATGTAAAAATCAAATTTCTGGCTTTTTGATTCATTCGATTTGTATAAAGTATCACTTAAGCATTTTAAAGATATTATTTTATCATTCCCTGAATTGCGTTGACAGAGCTTTATATCAGCTCATAGCTTTATTCTGAATATTTTTTATTTACAACTAGATCGATGATAAGATCTTTTGAACTCCCAATGTGAAAATTTTAGTCGCATGATGGAGGATATTTGAAATATTTATTTTCTAAAATCGATTTGAGTAAACGATTTCGGAAAACCATATAAAATAATGGATTAATAATATGCAAACTAAAGATAATCTAATGCAAATACTGGTGTATTTTGTTTATGTTTGTATATTTACATATATAGTTCATTTAGGGAGTGTCTTATTAATTTAATATATTAATGTTATTGTTAATTATGCTTCTACTTCAGAATTTTCAGAGCGAACTTAAGCACGATGGAAAAACCAGATCTCCAAAACAATTTTCTTTGTGTCACGCAACAACGAATTTTATGGTTCAAGTATTGTTTTATATAGATGTCGTTCTTACAAAGTGATTTGTTCAATAACGTAGGGAAAAATCAGAAATTTATTACGTGGATGAAATAAAAAAAATGGATTTTGAAGGTTCATCTTTGGTCATCAACCTCCAGAAGAAAGCCAGCAAAAAAATATTTGAGATTAAATGCCAATCTACTGATTCTCCAAATGAGTTAGTTATCAGTGCTTGCATCATATCTGCGTGGGATCAAACAACAGAATCGATGCAAAATAAACAAATAGGGCGCAAATGGATAATTAATAAGAACACTAGATACGAGTTTGTAAATTTTACAATCAATGTTCACCTCGACGACAATCAATACACCAATTTCAACTTTTATATAACCAGTATATATATCCAAACCGAATGTTACAAACAAATTTTCGAGATTAAACCATCTAAATACCGTGAATTCGGCATGGATATTAACTCAGTCGATCAGGCAAATTTCAGTCAGTATGGTTTTAAAAATTCCTCAATTCCTAAAGAGATTTGTCTAGCAAAGGAGAAAATTGATATATTCCAGAAAAAGGCATTCTGGATCACTACATCTCTCTTGTTACTACTCGTTATCGTTATTGTAACGATAAAACTGGACGTTTTCAAAAAAATAATAAATTACCAGTCAGCCAGAGAAAGAGGGATTGCCAATTCAAGGGGATATTTTTGAAAACTTTATATAAACATCATATCTAAGTTCAAATATATTTGAATTATATTTTCTTCTATATTCATTAATTAAACCCATTATGAATTTTAGGACGTGTAAAAACGTCGTAACTTTTTTAAACCACTTACTTTTGTGTTTCAATATGATGCGTTTCGTTTTGATTTTATTTCTGAATTTACTTTTGACAAGATCCATTTGATTCTTTCTCATCAGCGCAAGTTCCGGCCTCGAAAGCATTTGGTTCAGAGTCTACTTCATTGGTTTTTTTCAAATAAACAAGGTTTTTGCCCTATGGGTTTGAATTATGTGTAGATATTATGTATGTTTCGGTGTTTGATAACATGGATTTTTTGACCGTGCAAAGTAAACTAAAAACAAATTGAATCTATGATAAAAAGTTACAGCTTTTCCGTTCATTGTCGCACCGGTAAAATTTCATTTAGTCCAATTCACGTATTGGACCTCTTATTAGTAGAATCCATGTATGATATATTTTATGAATCATCTAGATGAGCAATGATTTTGTGTTTTACATTACTAAGTTTCAAAAGATTTAAGCATATATTTATGAATAGCTTATCATGGTTATATAATAAATCATTAGATTATAGTGAAAATTCAAAGCCACATAAGAATCCGTCACATTTTATCATGTATAAGGTATCAATTTTGTCGAACAAGATATTCGACGTCGCGAGGAGCGATGAGAAGATACACGAAGACTGACCTCGAACATAGGAGTCATATTCATATACACAAATGACTGATTGTGATTTAATTTTGATGTTTATAAGGCGCGCCGAACAACATAAACTCCTCTCTAAATAAAGAACTTTAAAATAGGAATTAACGTTCTAAAATTGGTTTTCATATTTCAATTATTCCTTACATCATTTTCAACTCGGAATGTCCTTTTTTTAATTGAAAATAATGTGAAAGTTTTAAAAATAAACTTCGAGAACACCATATATTATCATTGAAGTGTGATGAAGGAGAACCAAATATTTTGGGTAGACACCTTCGGGATGGTAGAATATTATGAATGTTCTTTTGGATGCAGAAACCAAAATAATAAGGTTTAAGATAACCATGTATTGAGGCTACGCACGATGTCGAAACGCATTTGGAAATGAGGCCTGAATATCTTTGAAAGACAATTATTCTCAGCTATATCAGCACCATCAGCCAAATGGTACAAGACAACGACTCATTTATTTGCATTTTTTGAAAAACGGGGTTGTATCAGGGCATTAGAGATGGAAAGAATTCATAAATTTCTAAGGGATTTTTTAGGTTCATAAACTTTATATTTGGAACGGAAAAAACTTTTTTATATCTTCCTTATTCGTCACAGATAAATTGGATATAAATGCTTTTCTTTTAATCTCCAAATAACGTTTAAAATTTCAATTGTGTTGTATTCTTATTGTTGCAATATCGAGTTATTTTTAGAAATTCAGATATAAAATCATCATAGTTATGTGAATTAAATCCACTCACTACTCATGAATTGGGTATTTTTCCCCTAGAATATTATAATTATCAATAAATGATTTGATTTAACTAAATGGTTTCTGATATTTAACTTATATATAATTTTTTAAAGGTTAGTATCGCGAGTCGAGATTATAATTAAGTAGATATTTTCCGTATATAACGTAATAAAGCGTTTATTTTTTGATTATTTCTAAGGATTGCAAAGTATATACAATGTACTATCATAATTTATATTTGGAGTCAATATATTTTTCTTTCGTAAAATGAAAAAGAATGATAATAAAATCAAAAATACCTTCTGATAATTATTGCATGGAAGTTATGATACTTATGTCCGTGAATATATTTCTTCTTTATTTTAAGCACTATTTAAAGGTTCAGTATCTGATTTAGAAGGTCCCAAAATTAGCAAATAGGTTTATTACTCTTTTAAATAAAAAATAATCAATTTAATATTAAATCAGATGATATTGTTTAATGAGACGGCTGGATACAAATATTTGGGAATAATACCATGGTAAAAAATAACATGTTTAATTATTTATAATGGATATGTTGATATATATATTGTCAGGTAAAGTCATTGAATAACACGATAAGATGAATTATCAATATGGATACAATATAAATAGTGGCATGTCTTTTATATGCGTCAACTATACAAAAATAAGAAAATGTAAATATCATAAATATGATAATTATTAATCTATATCAATTACAGTAATTAGTGACTGATTTTCAGACATTGGGACACGATTATGAACAAATGGAAAAATAGACACGGTTTACACCAAAGGAATTTAATGCATTAAAAACCAATCATTTTTTCTAACTAACATAAATGTTCAGCTTTTGATTAATTTTGCGCATCTTTTAACGACTCATATAGAGTTGGCAGATGTGAGCGTTTTGTGTTATGTACTTTGAGTTTAATATGAAGTATTACATTTTTTAATATTTCTAAATCTAAACCATCGCCATTTATCTTTAATTTCATAATTAGAAACAATATATATAAGATACTCAATAATTTCTTTCCTTTTTATTACTAAGGGTAATATTAATGAGAATCGTCGTTTATTCGGCCCATTTAAGTGATGTAAAATATATTTTACGAGAAAGGACTCATTATTAAAATTAAAGGAAAATTTTTTTGTACTGAAAAATAGGAGGGTTTAAAATTAGACAGGAAGAAAAATATAGAAGATTTATTGTATATATATAATACCAAGAGATTAATGACCATTTTTAGTCAAATATGTTAATCATGATATTTCTACCATTTGTATAATTTCTTTTGGTTTTTTGATAAAATAAACATTCATAATATTTGCATCTGAAATATTTAGTTCGTAATTGATATTTTCCTTCTTACACATTTTTCATTCCGAATGGCTGATTTTCGCGCACTCTCGAAATTTTTACTGCATCATATCATTTTTCATCCGGAAAAGTCGAGGATTTCATTAAAAAGGCCGATTTTTTGAAAAAAATAAAATTAAGTGAAAATTAATTGAAATGTTCCCGTTGCAACGCTTTTGATGAAAGACGCATTGATTCGCGAATCCAACTCTCCAAAGTGGCTGCGTGAGATCTGAGTGAATGCTTCCGAAGTTGTGGCCAGTAGAGTGTTCCCATCAAAAATTGCCATTCTGGATTCGATCCTCCTTCATTTTGTGAAGAAGCGTACACTCAGATTTTATGGTACGACTTCTAGAGTTGGATTCGCGAATCAATGCGTGTTGCGCCAAAAGCGTTGCAACGGGAACATTTCAATTAATTTTCACTTAATTTTATTTTTTTCAAAAAATCGGCCTTTTTAATGAAATCCTCGACTTTTCGGGATGAAAAATGATATGGTGCAGTAAAACGTTGTAGCGTGCGCGAAAATCGGATATTCGGAATAAAAAATGCTGTAGAATATCCAAAATATTTACTTTCAGATCATCTAATCAAATAAAACGGTTCGATCTTGACACATAATGTTATATAATGTCCAATCAAAAGTAGAATAAATCTAACCCAATGAATTCGTATTGTTAATATCCACCTCAATTTTTTTTAATTATAAGTATTCATTCAACGAATTCAAATATTAGTGATTGTTTATTGTATATGATAAACCGATACATATCTGATCATATTTCTGTACATTGGATGATATCATATACGTAGATATAAAATGCTTTTGAACTTAAAAATACATCATTTTTCTTTTGAATATATTTGACATTAAGTCAAAAATATTTGTTGTATTATAAATTTTTATATTTAATATATTGATGTTATAGTATGAATATTTGTATTGCATGTACACTTAATTGAATTTAGTCTCGCTTCTATCCCATTTTTGATCTAAATAGATTGCATTTATTCATGCTTCGTGATTTATAGATATTTGAGATCCACAAACTATCAAAAAAATATTTTTTACATACGATTGACGGTTCTATTTATCTTGAATATTAGAATGGTTGTAAAAACTTTCCTTTGTAATCACAGATTCATACAAATCAAAATATTATTAATTATAGCTTCATAAAAATGAAATAAAAAGAAATATCGGAATAGTGAAGTAGTTACCTAAATACAAAATAATGATCTTATCTGGAAAATGGTTGTGAGTTTTTTCGTTAATGAACTAAATTTACTAGAAAGTATAATAAAACACGACAAAAGCAAGCGATGATAACACATATGAAACTATGTATTACAAAAAGTGACTGAGAAACATTTAATAAAAAATGCATGACCTTTTTTGATGACATATATGTTACTTAAAAAAATGTTTAGTGTTTACTGTAGAGCCTGAAAATAAAAATTGCAATTCGAAAATATTGCCTATCAGTTATATTTCTCTCTTTGATTCTTCATTTGATAAATTAAAAATCTTTTGTATGTTCTGACAATTTCCACATTATACCCTTATTTCCATTCTAATATTACATCATTTTTCGTCCCAGATGGCCGAAGTTCCAACGGTGACATTCAAAGCTTCTGATGTGGTATTTATAAGTAAAGTGATATTTATATAGATTATACCTTTTAGGGTTGTAAGAATATTCCTTCAGATTCAAGAGTGGAATGAGTGCTGTCGTTTTTTGAGATTTATTTAGCTAAGGGCAATGAATCCTTCTAAAATTCATTTTTTATGGCAAATTTGCATAAAATCTTTGAATGCCATCGTCGGAAAATCAGCCATTATGAACGAAAAAAGGTGTATTAAAATGATTTGTGATTTTTAATGATTTTTTAATCAGACATTTTTAAATGACATATACATACATTAGTTGTAGTATGAAAATGTTGATAAAATTGTTTTGGTAAGTCAAATCCAATTACGGATAAACCAAATGGATTATATTAAATTATTAAATCAATCAAGGATAAACCAAATGCAAACGAAAGATAACCTTAATGCAAACACTAATGCATTTTAGAGTAGCTTGTTTGTATATTTGATTAGGGTAGTGTCTAACTTGTTAAATTGGTCGATCGATGTTATTTTCCATTCTGCTAATCATTCAGAAATTTCAGAGCGCATTTGAGATTAAAGATAATTCAGAATCTCTCGAAACGCATACTTTGTCGCATGAAAAAACGAATTTTTCGGTCAAACTGCAGTTTTATATATTGATCAATCTAAAGTATTTTTATAATTACTCAGTGAAATTTCGGAATATTTCCACGATTAAGAAGGCTTAATAATGGAATTTAAACATTCATACTTGATCATTGAATTAAAATGGTCTGGAGGTGATGATAAGAGATTTGAGATCACATGCAAATCTGTTGATTTAGGAAATGATATAGTAGTAAGTGATTTTATTATATATTTTTGCGATACTACACAAAATTTTATGAAAAATTTCTCAATTGTGCGAAAATGGGTACTTAATAAAAACACTAGATTGGCGTTTGAAAATCTTACATTTATTGTTTACTTAGATTCGAGTAAAGAATCAAGCTTCAAATTTGCATTAACCAAAATATATATTAAACCCAACTGTACCAACCGAATTGTTAAGATTAAACCATCTAAAGATACCAAATTCGAAACTGGTATATCCTTAATTGATATGTTTGATTTCAGTAAGTCTGGTTTTACAGATAACTATATTGCTAATAATGCTTGCCCAATAACGCATACACTGCAAAATATATTGCGGAACAAAGTATTGTGGATCACTGTGCCTGTCCTTTTTTTAATCGTTACAGTCATTGTAGCGATCAAGCTTGGTGTTCTTAAAAAACAACAAGTTACCAGACAGTAATTGAAAGGTTTTTGATCATTCAACGGAATATAATTGAAAGCTTTATATAAACAAATATCTATTTTAACTATATTTCGATTCCGTTTTCAAATAATCAAAAATTCATTAAATGCATTATGATTTTTCTATATGAACAACCTTTGTTTAGACAACGATCGCCTGAGATCTACAAACCTGCACCGGTGCATTTATGCACGGACTATACGAGGATCACAAATGTAAAGGGCTCCACGTACTTCTAGGATTGTACTCCGAGAAGGCACTCTTCTGTGGGTAGTTAGGGTAGTGCAGAGTTCACATCTGCTAAACATTCACACCCATTCCTCTGCCATCTAGAGCTATGTTACCAAATCGGCTTTTCTTGGGTGAGAATTTAAATCCTGGGTACGCTTGTAATCATACGTGAACAACCGTCGTAGCATTTTTTACGGCGATCATTATATTTTGAAATATAGTCGGGTTCTATATATTTAAAAATTTTTTTTATTTTGCTTGATATCAATGAAATTTTGCCTCGATAATTGTGTTTTCGCTTCAATTTCGAGAGGTTTCTCTTTCAATATATTTGATTTTTAGTCGATATTTTTGTTTGGTTTCATCTGCATTTTGTTTGAACTCTATTAGATCAGTTTTTATCTAATGCATATGATTTTTTCAAGTTTACATTTGGTTCTACGTCGGATTTATGCAGTTTTTAGAGGTTTAAGTACAGAATATAAGTTCAGAACATCCTTTTCCACACATGCTACCAATAGTTTTATTCCCAGTTTCTCATTTTTTAAATGAAAGAGTTATGTTTCGATTTACTTGGAGAAGATCATAGTTTTTGAATTCAATTGTATTTAACAATGAGTAAATAAACGGAATTCCATTCCAAATTTCATTTTTATATGATACAAATAATTCAAAATTTGTAAAAACGATCATCTTCAAATGCATTTGAGATGTCGTATCGCTTATTCAGTCCAAGGGTTGGTTCTTTTATATGATTCGATAAAAGCTTCTGAATCTGTCAACAAAAATTGCTAAATATATTAAGGCTAACATACAGAATTCTCTCATATTCAATCATAAAATTTGGAAAAGTGTCAATTGAGGAGAGGAATGTTCTATTTATCTAATTGAAAATTCGATGGTTTTCTGATATCGAGAAGAGTGTTAACCATATTTATTTTATATTTACATATGGTAAAAAAAATTAAAATTGTGCCTACCGCCAAATATTTTTTTTATTCTTCATATTAAGTTCATACAAACAAATGAGAATTTGGGATGAATTAATTGGAAATGCATATATGAAAAAATTTTAACCATGCGCGAGAAAAGGAAATTTCGAATGAATCCACCTAAATGTTGGAATGGGAAATTGTGTATCATATATTCATTATGTGTGTATAGTAAATGTAATAAACATTTAAGATTTATGTGATTGTTATCACGCTTACATTCATGATCGCGCAGATTAATCTCCATTTCACGTAATTCATCTATAAAATACCATGAATAAAATTAAATGTATGGTATAGTATTTTCATAAATTACAAGAGAATGTATGGAAGGTATAACCCTCATATCTCCATTTTCACAAGTCATAAACAGTAAGCAGTGACTGTGTGGTGTGCCATATCAAAATACAGGGTTTTCATGCACTTTCGAGCAGGATCCATTTACTTTCAAGCATCCCAAGCCTTCAACAGTGCGCGCCTGAAAACGACATACGAGATTTAAGGCTAAATATGAGTTTACACATTATTCATTAATTTATACTTTTCTTATATGGGCAAATGAGTAAATAATGTTCAGTCTCGTTTAGTCCGTAAATAAAGTTTGTCGTTTTCAGGTGGGCCATAATGAATGTTCAGGTACGCGCTTATGAAGGCTACGGATGCTCGATAGTAATTGGATCATGCTCGAAAGTAAATGAAAACCCTGTATTCAGAATTTGTGTCACCTTTTTTTGGCCGAAACGTAACATCTGAGAGTTATGTAAATCTCTTGCATAGTATGTTCGTTACATATTCAGGAATTTAATATAGAAAATTTCTATTGATCTTAACCATACAAGACAGAGCTCGTCCTAACAGCACTGATCCGGTTTCTTAAAATATAAATAAAAATTTTCACCATGGAGTGATTGTCATGAATTACTATAAACACTAACGTGATTGCAACGATTGGGATTATAATACAGCTATCTGAATCAATGTAACTACTTTTGCGTGAAAATATCAATGAAAGAGAATATGAAACGAGTCCATGAACGCAAAAGCTACTATTATCAACAATCGAAGTAAAAATATCGGTGATAACTATGCAAATATTAGAACGATTAATAACAAATTTCATACTTGCATTAAATAATGTTTTTAATTCTCATGGTAGGTATATCGGAGAAGTATTATGTAATATTTATGACGATAAACTATTTAAAAATCAATGAATATATGCTAGAATGATGACATGAATGTTTTAAAGGGTAATAAATTTAGTATCTACATTTTATGATACTCTGGATAATAGTATCATATGTAAATACCAGTCAATATTATCTTAATTTTATAATTTGGCTAATTTATAAATACTTGAAATCTAGGGATCCATGGTTAAATTTTATTTTTAGTCATTAATATCCAACATCCTTTGATGCGTCTATAGAAAATTAGTTGCTTTCATTGTCAGTTTTCTAATTTAAAACAATAGAAATTCTGAATTTTTTACTGAATAGATAATTGAGTTATCGCTGTGGTATTTTAAGCTTTTTGTAAATAAGATTGAGATGAAAGGGACAAATAGGCAGGGTTGAAATAACGGCAGAAAGGAAATTAGGCATTAAGATAAATAGTCAGGGTTTATTGGATTTAGAATTAATGATCATCAAATTCTGCAATATATAAATTCACATGTTTAGAAATTACTATGTTTATATATATAAAATTACCTTAGATTTTACAAGTAATATTGAGTCAAAATATTTCCAGACAATCTTTTAAATATTCCATCAGCTGATAAATATTATTTTTATGAATCTACAGGTATATTTTAGCATTTAGATTGTGTATCTTTTGAATGTTTTAATATCCAAAATACAATTTGTATATATATGATGCATATAGAGAACTATTTTATGGCGACTTCTAAATCATTCGATTTATCATATTTTTTGTAGCCATCCATAGTTAATAGTTGCGAAAAAATTATCGACAGCTCTGTCTAATATTTTAACCATATTTTATTTCGAATCCTCTCCATTTTCAGCCAAAAACGATTTTCCTTTAATTGCGATGCAAATTAATATTTCTAAATTTTAGTAACCATTTTACATGCCAGGTGAAACATATATGTAAGAAATCACACACTAACTCTAGAGTATAATGGAAAATAACTAAATTGTTGGATATCTTCAATACAGGCTATAAAAATCGATCAAATAATTTGTGTCAGATTTAAAATGTCGTTATATATACATCGATCTGTTACATTAGAGATGCTACCAATAATCCCCCCCTATAATTATATGGAGTTCCTCAAATTTAGATAAAAATAGATTACGGTATATCAACTCTTGAAAATATGATGAAATAAATACACAATTCATTGAGAGACTTTAGATATAGTAATCTTGAAATCCATCGCAACGGAAAAATTTAGGAGAGCTCTTGCACTGTCAAAAACCTCTGAAACTATACATCTACATGACCAAAAGATTAGAAAAAATTTGACTATGGCTGTTGTTTTTTGTAGATAGCAAATATACAAAGTCAGATCGAATAGATTTTTGAAAATTTAAAATATTTTCAATAGTAAATGTTTTACTCAAACATCAAAAACTGGGGATCTGCATTGTTATAAATTATATTATACATTTATTAGTCACGACAAAGAACTGAATTCTTATTGTCATGTAATTTTGATATAAATTAATAGCTTTAAAGGGTATTTAAAAAACAATGTTTGGTTAGTCTAATCTATTTTTCAACGCTGAATATTTTTGAGTTTTTCTAAAATGTTGTCAAAATTTTTACAAGTTAGACCGCCTTTTGTATAAACATGTGAAGGAATTAAGAATATTTTGAAAATGTAAGCAATACAAACATGTCTTTTTGCAAAATTTTACTTATTGATCA
The DNA here is from genome assembly GCA_000827895.1 of Thelohanellus kitauei. Classification (NCBI taxonomy): domain Eukaryota; kingdom Metazoa; phylum Cnidaria; class Myxozoa; order Bivalvulida; family Myxobolidae; genus Thelohanellus; species Thelohanellus kitauei. Next base: position 38,596 of record JWZT01001472.1, on the reverse strand, counting down.
AACTCTAAAAAAGTTAATGAAATCTGAAATGACGAAAGATGTGTCATCTATTTTGAGGTTAAAAATGTTTTCTAAAAATAGGACAATTATAAAAATGATATAGTCGCATGTGATCTAATGAATATTTTATTTACAATCTGCCTCAAACTAATTATCAATATTTCAGACAGTATTTATGGTAACAAACGTATCTCAGAATAAGAATATACAGAATTTATATTTGATTTCACGAGAATAAGTTTAATATTTTATATTGATTTTATCAAATTCATTAATCTGAGAGCTATATTTTTAAACAATATATGGATGTAAAATTTAGATAATTTGTAGCTGTACATTTTTGGAGGTAAATAACATTTTTACAGTGAAATTTTGACTTATTTTACAATTTTTCCTTGAATTTTCACATTGGTTACTATTTCGAATACCTCGTAATTTTTGTTAATTAAAACTGTCATGCGCATAATAAACTATGAATCTAAATCAAATACTATCCCTAGCATTATAGAAGTGTAAGAAATTGTCCTATATCGGGATTAGAAGATATCAAATACCTTCACAGAATTAGTATCGGAGTTAACACACTGTTTTAAAAAAGATGTATGCTAAATAGATGTTTCTATCCAAAAAAATTGATCAGAAATATTGAAGAGCTCTCCGTATACACATGTTAGATAACGGTATATCCTGTAAAGTAAGGTACGAACAATTAAATGGAAATAATCTTTAAATGGTAGTAGGCAAAATCTTATAATCCATTCAAATACTATAAATATTAAGACAGCTCTATCCTCGTCAAAAATAATATACGTATGACTCAAAGAAAAGAAGATCATCCATTTCCGGTATAAGATGTCCGTCTTTACAGGGTTTCCCACTCATTTTCGCCATTGTCCCATTCATTTTCGCATATATAAAATTTTACATTTTCTCTTATTAAAAATAATATAAATGATAAATTAAGTAAAACATCTATCTTCAGTCTTCAATAATTTCTCTTCGGAGACAATGATTTTTGTATCTGAACATATGACTGTAATAGCCATAAAATGGCTGCTTGTAAAATTAAATGAATGCAGTCTTAATGTTTTGATAAATCGTCTGAGTTTTCATGTCTGTTATTTTCGTATTTATCCCTTCCACTTCGAAGAATATTATCGATGGATTCAGGAATGGCGATTATGTGGGTAAAATGAGTATTGTGTGGCCTGCCTCGCTATATTGTTGTGAGATCTCTTCACATTGGTGGAAGGATATATTGTACATGACTATTATAGTCTGCTCTATGTTCTAAGTTCGACTCTTTTTCAGCAACTCGTCGATGTAATTACCGAATAGGTCCCTGTTAAATGCCCGATTATGCCACACGTGAAACAGTATTCAATTGACATTCATGGAAGCATAAATTTATATTCCTACTTAGCAGATTTGGGACGAATTGAATGGTAAGATATATGTTTTTAACCTAAAACTGCGAGGTACACATTGAAATTTTTACCCAACATTTGTCGATAAATATATACCGATGTTCTCTAAACGATTGTAATGGCTCTAAATATCTGGTTGAATATCTTTCTCTGATATTAAGAGTTCTCTCGATATTTATTTTTTTGGACATTATGGACACGTGTTTCCATGAATAATGAAATCTTTTCAAGAATCCTGTCTATTGTACTCTTCCAAACCGAAATATCTATCTCTTCCTGATCGTTTGAAACCATTCATGTAAGAGGAAAGCCTGCATTATCATCTACACACGACTTTATAATTTCCTTTTGCTCTTCGTTTAGTTTATCGCGTTAGATGTAACCCGTTTTTGGTATCTATTCTTCAACTTTCGTTTAAAATTTTTATTACGGAGTTAATCGTACACCTTCCAACTGCACGAACAACTGAAATTTCACTTGCGTATTGGTCTTCTTGATAGGTATAAACGATTAGTTTCCTGTCAAAATCTGATTTTTTTTAATATTAGGCATAAAAAAATTTTTCTGGTGCAATGAATGTGACAATAGCGAAAATGAACTTGAAACATGGCGGCAATCGCATATTGGCGCGCTTAAATATTTTTATGCGATAATGAATTGGATAACAGCGAAAATGATTTGGAAACTCTATTATTATGACTTTCAATGGTTCTTGACTTGATTTTTTTTTAAATATCAAATCATTAATTTTAGATGAAATCTTGATATCACCCCGAATCTAATCATGTTTAACGATTGCGCACATGCCACTTGTTTATCTCTCTTCATATTTTCAAGATACTCACATATTAAATCTCTATAAATTACTATTTACTTTTTTAAATTAAAGTATAGTCGGAACATTTGGACTTCATCATCAGAATGTCCCACATTTTAAACGGGATATGATATCTGTTGTCCATGTGGAAATGTTGTCTTAGGATTGGGAATCGATGATGTCATGCTGATGGATGAGATTTTAGACAATTCAAAAATTTTTAACAGTTAATTCTAAGGTATAGACATTAAAAAATAAATTTGTATTCAAATAAGAAACGATTATTACCGAGAAGCAGCAACTTATATCGAATTATCAAATCATTTTGGGATCAATTAATGATTTTGATTCCATTATATCAACATTTTTTGATTAATATATATTTTTTTAACCATGACTTTTTTTCAGTATTTCAAAAATCTTTTCCTAGTTCATGAAAATTAGAAAGTTAAAAATGTATTAAAGTTTGACGGAATTATATATTTAATGAGAATTTAAGCAATACATATGGGTATTATACGAAATTTTAATCGATGATCGAACCCAGAAAAAGGTAATTTTGATGAAATCTGATATGACGATAGATAAGCATCGTCTGTCTATGAGATGAATAAATATTTACTTAAAATAATACATATAAAAATGATAAAATCTCAAATGATATAATCAAAATTTTGTTTAAAAACGCCCTAAATAATTAAAAATTTTTCAAATTTCATTATCACAAACAAGGTAAGTCAAAATATAAAACATTATGATTTATCTTTGATTTATCACTTATCTTACATTATATTTGTCAAGATCATTAATGTGAGATCTACAATGATATATATTCAAAGTTTAGATCATTTTGAATTTTACATATTTTATACACATTTAGACAAGTTTGACTCATTTTTTCCAGTTTTGTTTTTCAGCTCAAAACTATTTTCCTTTAAATTTGTCTATGATCAATATTTAGGGATATCTCGTAATATTCGTTTTCAGCTATTTGTCATGCGCAGAGTAAAAATTGAAATCTGAATTAAATACTAGCCTTTAATATTAAAGAAGAGTAATAAATAGTCTAATACTTTTAATAGAAGCCATCATTAACTTTAACATGATTTGTTGGTGAATTAAAAAATCAATTTATAACGAGAAATATCTTCATAATAGATATTCCCTTAAAAAAGCATGACTAATAAAAATAGAGCTCCGCCAACAAGATCAAAGCAGATAAATCTATGCATATGAAATATATATGAGAGAGTCAATAAACAATTCTATTGAAAGACTGCAGTTAATAATAATTTAAAATCATTGCATAATCCAAAAAATTTAGACATGCCGTTTCATTGTCCAAAAAGTCAAAAATAAACATTAACATGACTCAATATATAGAAGATCATGTTTCAAATACTAGTGGAGTGTGTATACTCGGAATCGATAATGCAGTGTCGATGGAATCGATGTTTTATAAAATTAAAAAAAAAAAACTGTTTATTTAACTCAAAATATATAAAATATAAAATATTCATATGGGAAACATATATTAAGCGTTAATTCATAGGCAGAATGAAGTATAATAGAAATTATTCCGTTATTTTGAGTTAAACTTATTATTTTTACAACAGTTAACCACTATTTTGTGTGTCCCTGTATATGTTTCAATTTTTTTTCCAAATTTGGTGCACGAATAGCCTAAAATTACAGTGTTTAATGCATTTAATTTTGTGTCTTTATATTTAATGATTTTGCGAATTTTAAAGAAAGAATTATGCTGTTGCCAAAAAAATGTGAAATAAATGTTTGACTTCTTAGATAAAAATTAAATATTTTTCGATTAAAGATGATATTATTTAATGAGATAACTTGATTGATATATCTGTTAATGATACATGATAAAATCAACAAAAAATTATTTTAGTTGATATATTGATAATTATGTGAAGTAACTTCATTGATAAATTCATTTAGACGATTGATAATTATAGGGTAAAATCTTAAGAATTGCATGAATTTAATAGGCTTGAACGATCAGCTTAAAAATATGGCCAAAATTATAGTTATAATACCACATTTTATATATATAATATCATAATCGTAAAGCATACTTTATGTCAAATATATGGATTATTATTAAAAATATAATACAAAGTATATAATAGTGTCGATGTTGTTTGCATTCAAAATATACCATGAATTATTCTTTAAATTTTTAACGATGACGTCATATCTTAACAGTAATATTAATTTATTGATCATATGATGTGGATAGATATTCCAAACTCGACAGATGATCGATTATTCATCTCAACAATAGTAAAATTAGTCGTCATCTAATTAACAAGTTTTATTATGATTGCCAGCCTCATACTTGTAACCAATAAATATTTGTTGATTGAATTCGTAAATTTATTGTTTTGAGAAATTGATAATTGGTGATAAACCCTAATTTATTAGTTTAAGGACACCGACTTTGCGGATGTATATGGCTTTTGAACTTATAAATAAAATAAAGGGGTGGCAATTTATTTGTCAATATGATCGAAATTATATTCGTGGGAATAAAAATATATATTTTATCTCAATCATCATCTAATATGAATATTTTGATTGCTAATACACCAAGTATAATTGATTTTTACCTATATTGAATTTGTGGATATTCGTTTACATTTATTTTGTTGTCAAGTTTAAAAGATATCTTTGAGATTGAAGAAAAATTTAAACAAAGCTCAACACAGAAGAGAGGGTTATATTCAAGTTGGAATATTGAAATGGTTGATAGAGATGTTGTTTTGGGTCACAATTTTACACAAACAAAAAATTAATGTTATAAATACTTGAAAACAGATTGATATATTGGTAATATTGAATAAACGACCGCATTAAACAACATGATATACCTTGGGAAATACAACTAAAGTATTTCCTGTTTGAACGAGTGTTATGTGCATGCATTTTAAGCCACGATACTAAAAAGTGATGAATGGCACATTAAATTATATATTAACATCACTCACGGTGAAATATTAAAAAAAACACAGTTAAAATATTGATTAAATATGTGTTATATATATACTTTTCGTGTGTCCTTTTAACCTGAGAATAAAAAAATGGATATTTAACATTCTTGTTGAATAATTTAATACCACTCTTTTTGATTGGTCATTTGATAAATTTCACAAATTTATTGCTCCTTCGGTTCAATCTATTTTTCAGAACCTTATATCGATTCTAACTTGATTTCTGTTAATTTATGATTTTCAATGAATTTTTTTGATCAGAAGATTTACATTTCCCATGGATTTGTCGTCGAATGTAATTTGTGATAAATGTATTTAAGAAATCAAAATTCAATTGATGATAAATCAAATGGATTAAATTAAAAACATGGTTAAAGCAGGGATAAATAAAATTAACCGAATCATACTTTTAATACAAATATAGAATATTTCAGATTATATTGTTTCTATATTTATTTTTACTCTAGGGTGTGGAAAATTTCCTCAATGCATCAATCAATGTTATTTAGCATTCTGCTACTACTTCAGAATATTCCTAACTCATTTGAGATCATCATTGATCAATTAGTTCTCAGACAGTTTAATTTGTCTCATGAGAAAACGGATTTTATCGTCAAATTGACGTTAGCTTTCGATGTATTTAAAGAGTTATTTTATTCAATAATATAGTTATGACAAAAATCGTTTTGAGCAAAACGAAATTACAAAATTGGAATTCAAAGATTCATACTTGATACTTAAAATGGCATGGCAGGGAAAGGACCAGAGATTTGAGATCACATGCAAAACTGTTGATTCTGGAAACGATATTGTAATCAGTGATTGTCATATATCTGCTTGGTTTAAATCCATACAATCAATGCAAAACTATTCAATTGGACGCAACTGGATACTCAATAATTGCACTAAATACCATTTTGAGAATCTAGCAATCATTGTTTACCTAGATTCAAGTCTAAAAACAAGCTTCGTATTCAATTTGTACACAGTATATATTTATACCAAGTGTTGTGATAGAATTTTCGAGATTCAACATGATTCACTGAAAACATACGTGACAAATCTTTCATCGATTCATCAGGTGAACTTCTGTATGTATGGTTGTAAAAATGAATCCATTCATGGAAAGACCTGGTCAATATTAACTGATACATTGCATAGCAAAGCATTCTGGATAACAATCTCTGTCATTATTCTACTCGTTACGATCATTATAGCGATAAAGCTCGGTGTGCTTCAAAAAATAACAAAGTACGAGTCAATAAAGGAAAGATTGCTAGCTCGGTCAAGTCGATAATATTGAAAGTTGGATATAAACATTAATTGCCTAATTTTACTATATTTCAATTTCATTTTGATAAATATCTTGAATAAAATGCATTATGATTTTTAACCTGAAAAACAGTCTTTACATTTTATTCGGCAATCATAATGCTTTGAAAATGGTGCGTGTCATTAGAATTTTTCCTTGATAGCATTTAATTTTAGCTAATAACATATGGTTTCGTCGCGTTTGCGTTGTTCTTCAACTCGAATGCATTTAGTTTTGAGTCGATACATTTTATGTTGTCTCAGCTCCATTGCGTTGAATCTCAATTTCATGGTTTTTTATCGGATGTACATTGTTGTTCTAGATTGCAGTTGATCATGCGCAAATTGTATGAATTTTTCGATCTTTGTTAACATCAATTATTTTGATAAAAAGGAGAATAAAAAAAATATAAATTTAACCGATTCGATAATGCTACATGGATACTATTCTTTATCACGCCGATTCAATTTCATTTCGCGGTGTCCATCTATCGAATCTCATGATCACAATTTAATGTATGATATATTGTATGACTAATTGAGATTTTAACTGTTCTTTTCAGGTTACAATTACTAGATTACCACAAATTAAAGTGAATAGATTAGAATTGCATACAAACGACCACAATTCATTAATTGTGGTTAAAAGGCGGACTAGACATCAGAATCAGTAACATTATATCATGTAGCAGTTATCGATTTTGCAATAAATGATTTACGTAATTGCCTGGAGAAAAGTTAAGATAAATGATGGTTTATTTAGAACAGCAGAAAAATCGTGATAATCACTTATGACTGATTCTGTTTACATTTTATTTATTAATCGCTCGAAATGTGAAACCTATGGCTTTAAACAATAAACATTCCATTTAAATTCTAAAATGGTGTTCTTGTTTAAATTAAGCACTACAAAATTTTTCATTCAGAATGTCAGTTTTTAATGAACGCGATTTTAAGTCTTAAATAATTCATTTTGAGATGAACATCAATTAGTATATGTGATGAATAATAACGAAATAATCGTGGTAGATGCATTCGAGATTTCACAAAATTATAGATGTTGTTTGAGCTGCGGAAACGAATATTTTCCTGTTTAGCATAACCCAAAAGACAGGAAATGCTGGAAGTTCAAAGGAATTCAAAAATTAGTCTGAATATTTTTGAATAACTTTACATGACAGGAATGTCTCAGATTTTAGCCAAACCTTTAAAATAAAGATTGAATTCCTTTAATTTACTGTACAATTTTGCTTATCACATGATAAATAGTGTTAATGTTTTCAGAAATTACTAATTAATTTTACCTATTAAATCTACTTAAGATTCCAAATGAAAAATAGTTTAACTCGTCCTTGTTAGTAAATTTAAATATGTAACGACTATTATTCTTAAAATTTCCAAATAAATTTTTGAATTTCTATTTTATAAAAAAATTACGAATTCCGTATTGATCTGAATCTCGGACCGTATGATCGTCAAATTTGTTAACCTAATATCAATTAATTTCTCACAAATTGGTTTCTGATGCTCGAGAATAATATTGTTGAATACGTTTTGTGTGAATGAGATACTTATTTTGTTTCTGATACTTATTCTATATTAAAAATTTTTACATCATAGTATCGGGACCGAAGATAAGAACTAATTTGTGTTTTGTTTCAATCTTGTGGTGCCATGCCCTCTAATCGTAGAAGATGGGCAGGTGGGAGGCGGATCGGAATGCGAGTCGTATACTGGACTACTATAATAAATTTTAATGAATTTCGAGAAATATTTGAATGAAGGACAGACACCGAAACCGCGCCCATTTCCTGAGGGTAGAAGACCTAAGAGCAGGTCTGTATTTACGGTTGACAGGTTAACAGTCTGTATCCCTTACGAGTACCTCAAATTTATTATTAATAATATTTTTTTCTTGTTTTTAATCATTTCAAAAGGCATAAGTATATATATACATTGTCATATAAATATCTAGCCTTTGACACGTATATTCTCCAAAAAAAATAAACATTAATTATTAAAAAAATAAGTAATATGTGCTGATAATTATTACAAAGAAGAATTCAAACTTGTGCAAGTCCATGTAAATATCGAGCATCAGCGATTGTCGCGATTCTGAGAATTTTATGAACTGATTTATACATGCGCGTAAAAATTGACAGATTTATCATAATTTAATAAAAGTAAAAATTTACGATTAGAATAGATGATACGGTTTGATGAAATGACTGATAGAATATATTTTTTTGATATATCTTAATAAAATTAAAAAGACTATCATAATTTAAGGAGGGAGAGAATTTAGAGTGTTTGTTAAAATGTCATACATTTACAATATAAGATCATTAAACATTGTGATAAATACATTTTACCACCAAGCAATGCAGTAATGGTATGCTCGCGATAGATAGCTGACGAAGTCGCCCGTTCTGGTGGTTTTGGGGTTTTGTTTAGTCAGTGTGATTCTGACACGTCCTAGTTGGGAGACGCTTCCGTTGAGCCTATATGATGCCAAAACGAGAACCTAGGTGAGGCGTTTGGTCATTATGGGCTAAGTAAATGGTATCCACCGAAATACTTCGTCAGTGATTGTTTATTTTGACCCCTGATTTTATGCGTCTTCCATGCCAAAAAAACATTGTGATAATAATATATTGTGAATTCATCGTCTTTAATAGGCAGTGACTATTAGAATGTAGTAATATTACATAAATGATTATTATCAAACTATTTTAGAACAATAAAACCAGTCTAATTTTCCTTCTTTCTACTTTACAGCAAATTATTATATTTGAATTTTGACACTGATTACTATATCGAATACCTCGTAGTAACAGTTTCTATATTGCATGTCATGCGCATATCAAAACTTAGAACTCTAAATCATACCTACGCCCAATAATGAAATAAAAGCAAAATAAATGTTAATTAGCTTGAGTACAAGGTATCAAAAAATATTGCACATATATTTATGTCCGAATTTAAACGACGTTTTAGAAAGATATATGCTCATTCGAGGTTTCAACCATCAAAGTGACTTAAAATATCACAGAGCCCCTCAAAATACACCAAACCAGATAATGAAACATCAGCTAAATTAAGATACGAATAATTAAATGCAAAATTCTTTGAAAGACTGCAGTTAATAGAATCTTATAAATATTTCTGTTTCCAATAAATGTTTATACATATCTATCCTCGTCAAAAATATCCAAAAAATACTATCAAACTTATCCAAAAAGAGAAGAATAAATATTTCCGATATAAGATGTTCGACTTTCCGATTAGGAAGTTCAATGCTTCGGGCTTTGAATTTATGATAAAAATAAAATGATAAATTTTAGATAAAATCATGATGTTAGACATAATACTATCTCAGTAAAAAACTACGCAATTTTATTTGTGAATCTTTTTTTTTCATATTGGCAAAATCGTTTGAAATAGAATCCTTATAAATTAAAATGTAGTTTCTTAACTTAAAGCATAATCGGAAAATTCGTATGTAATCATTACAAAGTCAGACATTTTGAACGGGAAAATGTGTATGTTGTCGATGGCTACTGTTGTTTGTAGATTGGGAATCAGAGATGCCTTGCCGATAAATAATATATTAGATAATTAAAAATTTTTTGAGTTCATTTTAAAGCCATGATATATAAAATAATCATTAATTTAACAAATGTTAAAAGAAACTTGACTGCATATACGGCCATATATTTTTTATCTATTTCCATTTCTCAAGCACTTAGTATTTTACCACTTATAATAAAACCTTTTAAGAATTTATGAGAATTAAAAGGCCATTAAAATTTTACCGAATTACAGATTTTATGAGAATTTAATCAATACATGTTAGTTTATTTCGAAATTTTTACTCTGTGATCAAAATCTAAAAAAGTATCGTTTATGACATCTGTTATGACGATCGATATGTTTCGTTTATCTTTACAATAAAATGTTAAAAAATGACAACATCTCAAATTATCCAATAAAATTAATATTAAACGCCCTAAAATTAATTAGATATATTTAACAAAGTTGTTCAGCTGTGAAGGTAAGTTCTTGAGTCAAGCAATTGAATTTAATTATGGTTTAAGATTAATCAGTATGTATTTTTGTCATATTTATTTGGGATCAAATATCATATGTATAAATTTAATATTTATATTATTCGTAATTTTACATTTATTGATACGAATACAGTATACAATCTCTAATTTTCAGCCAACAAATATTTTGTTTCAATATAATAAGTATAAATATTTGAGAATATTTTGTAATTCACGTTTGAATATAACTTGCCATGCGGGAGTTTAACTAAAATATCTAAAGCAGACACTAGCCATTATCATTAAACGAAAGAAACATATAACATGATATCTTTAGTATAAATCATCAAAACATTTTATATTATATTTCTCAGTTAAAAATCAGTTATAAGAATATATATCCTCAAAAGTTGTTTCTATAAAAAATGTGGTAAAAATAAAAACACAGCTCAACCCAATAGATCTAGAACCGACAACGATATCTTAAATCGAGTATTAATGAACTATTTTATTTGAACATTTTTTAAGAACTACATATAATGTAATTTCGGTATCTTTCCCATATCGAAATAGTTAAAACATTCCTTTGTACTCCCAAAGATAGACATCAGCATGAATCAAATACAAAAGGATAATTGGTTTATCGCAAATATTGTTTTTAATAGGAAATTGACAAAGCAGTGCTGATGGATGAGATGTTATACAAATTGAAGATTTTTAACAGTTCATTGTGAGGACAAGTTATTAAAATATCAATTTTTTTATTTTAATAAACGATTATTGCCGAGTGAGAAGAACTTATACCTGATTATAATAAAATATGTGTATACATTGATGTATGACCTCATTCAATCACCAATGTAAGTAAAAAATGTATATTTTCTCACATTGTTTATTTTTCAGTAATTCCCATTTCTGTCGCCGAGTTTATCGATATTATACAAGTTTTACAGTATATTCGTTTTTACGGAATTACAAATTTTCGAGAATAAAATTAACACACAATTTTTTGACAAATATTAATTGATAATTTAATTCCCAATAATGCAAAAATTATTGATGAAATCTGATATTACGATAGATATGTATCGTATTTCTATGAGATAATTAAATATTTACTTAAAATAATACATATAAAAATGAGCAAATCTCAAATGATAAACTTAAAAATATTGTTTAAAAACGCCCTCAAAATAAGTAATAATTTTTCAAATATCATTATCTCAAACAAGGTAAGTCCAAATATAAATCATAATGATTTATCTTTGATTTTCAGATATATTTCAATATATTTGTCGTGAAAATTAGTATGAGATCAACAATTATATATCTAGATTTAAAGTTAGATCCTTTTGATTTTTACATTTTTTATACAAATTAGATAGCCTTGACTCATTTTCCTGTTATGTTTTTCAGCCTAAAACAGTTTTCCTTTATATTTTACGATGATAAGTATTTCGGAATATATCGTAATATTCGTTTTCAGTTGTTTTGTCATGCGCACAATAAACATTGAAATCTGAATTAAATGCTAGCCTTTAAAATTAAAGAAATATAATAAATCGTCCAGTATTTTTGATATAAGCTATCAAAAACTTAAAAACGATATGCTTCTGAATTAAAAAATCGATTCATAAAAAGATATATCTTCATTATAGATATTTCTGTAACAGACAAGTTAATAAAATAGAGATACACCAACAAGATCCAAACAAATAAATGTATGGGTATTAAAGTACATATGAGATAGTAAATAAAACATTCTATTGAAAGACTGCAATTAATATAATTTTAACAAAGTCTAATATCGAAAAAAGTTAAGACATCCTAGACCCTGCCCAAAAAGTCGTAAAAATAAAAATAACCATGACTCAATAATTAAAAGATCAGGGCTCAAATGCTAGTGTTTTGTTGATTATTCCGAATCGACAATGCCGTTCCAACGGATGAGATTTTACACAATTTGAAAATTTTAATTATTCATTTAAACTTAAATACACAAAATAATACATAATCATTTGCGAAACCTATATCAAGCCTTAATTCCTAGGAAGAATGAAGTATATTAGAACTTTTTCCACAATTTGGGATTTCAATTTTTATTTTTATCCTCATTTATCCACAATTGTGTTATTACCATGTCTTTTTCCCGGTATATCTACAATCTCTTATCCCAAGAGCGTAAATTCACGCTGTGTTTACTCAATGATTTGTTTATGTCTTTATTTAAACGATTTGGCCAATTTCAAGAAAGAATTTAGCAGTTGCCATAAATATTGATATAAATATGAATGACTTATTAGATAAAAATTAAAAATTTTTCCATTAGAGATCATCTTTTTTAATGAAATAACTTGATTGATATATCTGGAAATAATCCATGATAAAATCAACAAAAAATTATTTGTAGTTGATATATAGATAATTATGTAAAGTAACTTGGTTGATTAACATTTTTAAATTAATTTATAAATATGGCTAAATATTAACAATTGAAGCAATTTAATATGCGGGAATGTTTATCTCAAAAAAATGACAAAATTATAGTTATCATACTACATTTTATATATAAAATCATAAGCGTAAAGCATTCTTTATGCTAAATATATGGATTATTATTAAAAATATTAAAAAAATATTAATTTTTATATTGAACTCGATGGTATATGCATTCAAAAAATATCATGAATTATTCGTTAATTTTAATTTTTTGTATTCACATCTTAACAGTAATATCTATTTATTTATCATATGATGTGGATAGATACTCCACACTCGACATATGATCGATTATTCATTCAACAATAGTAAAATTTGTCGTCATCCAATTAACAAGTTATATTTTGATTGTCATCCTAATATTTGTTACCACTAAATATTTATTGAATGAATTCAAATATTTATAGTTTTGAGAAATTTCTTGTATGCTAAAAACCCCAGTTTTAGACTTGGCTTGTACCGTTGGTGCAGATATATATATGGCTTTTGAAAATTTCAATAAAATGGAGGGATGCTAATATATTTTTCGATTTGATCAAAATTATAGTCGTTTGAATTAAAATATATATTATGTAAATCATCATCTAATATGAACATTTTGACTGCAAATATACTCAGTATAATTTAGTTTTGTCTATATCGAATTCGTAGATATTCGTTTGCGTTTATTTATGCTTCGTTTTTAACAGATATTCTTTGAGATTTAACAAAAAATATAACAACAATTAACACACATGGAATGGTTATATTTGAGTTAGCATATTTACAGTGCATTGCACTCATATTTGTCGGATTTTCAAATCATTTTCCTAACTTTGAAAAGCTTTTATCATCTTTGCAAAGGTTTTGTTGTCTTTGCAAGACATTAAGCGGATCTGGAGATTATTTTTCGGCATGGCAAATCATTTGTCGCAACGTTGAATTTAAATTTTGATTTTATTTGAATGAAAATTACTGAGCACATATCTTCGTTTTAAAAGTGTTGTCATCGAAATCCTATTTCTTTGAACATTCTCACATATCTGATACACCCACTACTTTTGCATTATATATCCGTTTCTAAAATTTCAATAGCAATATCTTAAAGTTGCTGTTTTGTCGATGCCTCGCTTATCATTCTTCATATTGAAATTTTTAATTTCGAAAAATATTTCTCGATGGGATTGAGCTGAGGATAATATGGGGGTAGATATTTGAATCTAATTCCATAGAGAGAAAATAATGCATTTATCTCCATTAATATATGAATTCTCGCTCGTTACATAATTTATATAATTGATCATACAATTAAAGGAAAGTTTTTGCGTGCTATGAAATCTGTAAAATAGTTTACATTAATTGCCCCTCGACATTTATGCTCAAACATACAGCAGCAGTTATCAAAATGGCAACCCATACTGAAATTTTCTGACCACGATTGGCTGGTTCATTCAATTTTAGGGTCATTGCAGATTAAGAGTATTCATGATCTGAACTCAAATGAAGATATATTCACGTCTCATCGATGAAACCTTAACGATAATATATCCTATATATATTCGTTAATTTTTTTTCAAATAAATGATTTTATTAAAATTTAACGTTGCGAGAGATGATTTGCAATTCCGACAAATAATCTGAAAATCCGCTAAATGTCTTGTAAAGATAACAAAAGATTTGCAAAGTTGCCAGATGATTTTCAATGTAGACAAATGTGAGGGAAAAGCACTGTAAATGGCTGTTTTAGATTTTCTTTCAAATCACACTTTTACACAGATAAAAAATTTAATTAATAGTTTGAATAGGATACACATCGGTATAATTTATTATTAAACAAATAATAGAAATATAAAAAAATCATCTACTGTGGCAAATAGAACGTATTTTCTCTTAAAATGAATGTTACGTGCATGCATTTTAAGCCTCGACTAAAAGAAGTGATAAAAAGGCACGTTAAATGATATATTTAAGTCACTCACTGTGAAACATTAAAAAAAACAGTTAGAATATTGATGAAAATTGTATTATATATAACAGTTCAGTGTGGCCTGTAAGGTCTGAGAATAAAATAAATGGCAATTTTAAATTCTTGTTGAATAATTTCATATCTATCTTTTTGATTCTTCATTTGATATATTTCACAAATTTATTGCTCTTTCGTAGAAAATCTACTTATCAGAAACTTATATCGATTATAACCGCATTTCTGTGTATTTATGATTTTCAGTGAATTTATTTTTATCAGAAAATTTTAAATTCCCATCTGTTCATTGTAGCATGTAAATTCGGATAAATATATTTTGGAAATTAAAATTCAATTAATGATAAATCAATGGGATTAAATTCAAGATCGAGTCAAATTAGGGATAAATAAAATTAATGGAATCATATTTTTAATACAAAAGCCAATATGTTTTAGATTATATTGTTTTTATATATTTTTATTTAGGTTGAGTGTAATTTGCCAAATGCGTGAATCAATGATATTTTACCTCCTGCTACTACTTCAGAATTTTGCTAACTCATTTGAGATATTAAATGATCCAGTAGATCTCAAACAGTTCAATTTGACTCATGAGAAAATGGATTTTATCGTAAAATTGTCGTTAGAGTTCGATGTTTTGGAAGAGTTTTTTTTATTCAATAATATAGTAGTGACAGAGATCGGTATAATTAAAATGAAATTACAAAACTGGAATTCCAAGATTCATACTTGATACTTAAATTAAAAGAGTCTCGAAAAAGGGACCAGAGATTTGAGATCACCTGCAAATCTATTGATTCTGGGAACGATATAGTAATCAGAAATTGCCAAATATCGGCATTGTTTGAATCAACGAAATCAATGCAACACTATTCAATTGGACGCCACTGCATACTTAACAAATGCACTAAATACCATTTTGTTTATCTATCAGTTATTGTTTACCTAGATTCAAGTCTAAAATAAAGCTTCGTATTTAATTTATACTCAATATATATTTATACCAAGTGTTGTGATAGAAATTTCGAGATTGCCCATAATCTACCCAAAACATACTGGACTAATCTTTCATCGATTCATCAGGCCAACTTCTGTATTTATGGTTGTAAAAATGAATCCATTCATGGAAAGACCTGGTCAATATTAACTGATACATTGCATAGCAAAGCATTCTGGATAACAATCTCTGTCATTATTCTACTCGTTACGATCATTATAGCGATAAAGCTCGGTGCTGTTCATAAAATATCAAGTTATTGGGCTATTTGACAAAGAAGGGCTGCTGTTTCACAGAGATATTATTGAAAGCTAGAAATCAAGATTAATTACAAAATTTTACTATATTTCAATTTCATTTTGAGATAACTAACTTGAATCAGATGCATTCTGATTTTTAACCTGAGAAACAGTCTTAATATTTTATACGGCAATCAAACGTGCTTGAAAATTCTCCGTGTCATTTAAATTTTTCATTGATATTATTAAATTTTACTTAATAACATATGGTTTCGTCGCCTTTTCGTTGTTCTTCAACTCGAATGTATTTAGTCTTGAATCGATGCATTTTATGTTGTAGCAGTTACATCGAGTTGAATCTCCACTTCATTCGTTGTTTTGAATGCACATGGTTTTCTCTAGATAGCATTTGGTCATGCGTAAATTGTATAAATTTTTCGGTCGCTGTTAACATTTATTTTATTGATTATATGCGTTTTAAGTGAATATGAATTTAATCAATGCAATTGTGTTACAGCGATATAATTCTTTATCACACGGCTTCAATTTCATTTCGCGGTGTCCATCTATCGAATCTCTTTATCACAGTTTAATGTATGATATATTGTATTACTAATTTGGATTAGAACTGTTATTTTTCGGGTACAATTACTGTGTTTCCACCAATAAAAATGAATAAAGTGGAAATGCATACACACGAAAATTCATAAATTGTGGTCATAATGTAAAACAGATCTCACAATCAGTCACATTTCTTCATGAAAGATATCGATTGTTTGAAAAACGATTTACGACATAACCAGGATAAATGTTCAGATAAATGACGGTTGGTTGAGTACAGAAGAAATATCATATACACCAATGGCTGATCCATATTTATATTTTGACCTTTATATCGCGCAAAATTTTACACAAACTCCTTTATAAATAATGTACATTTGATTTACATTCTAAAATGATATTCGTGTTTCAATCAATCATTACCCAATTTTCCATACGGAATGACGGTTATAATAAAATCGATTTTCAATTTAAAATAATCTATTTCGATATCAACATCCATATGTATCTGTGATGTATAATAACCAAATAATTTGGGTTGATGATTCGATATTGTTGAATAATAGGGATGTTTTGTGAGTTGAGGAAACGGTTATTTATCAGTTTAGCATAACCCAATAGAAAGGCTATGCTCGAAGTTCAAACTAATTCATAAAACTAAGCCTGAATATATTTTAAAAACTCTCCTTGAAAGGAATGTTTCAGATTTTAGCAAAACATTCAAAATAAAGATTCAAATCCTTGAATTTGTTAAACGAGAATCATTTTAATTCTCTAGAATTTGTTTATCTAGCTTGAAAATATTTTGTTTCATATATTTTGTGTTTAAATGTGAGATACTTATAAGGTTTCTGATATTTAATCTATATTTAAAGTATTTATAACATATTTTCGTGACCAGATATTATAATGTATTTGTATTTTTTTTTGAATTTTATGGTGCCACGCCTACTAATCGTAGAAGATCGGCATGGCGAGAGGCGCATCAGAATGCGAGTCATAAGAGAGACTTCTATAATTAGAATATATTCTTATTTTAATGAATTTCGAGAGACCTTTGACTATATCCCAGACATAGGAAGCGCACCAATGCCTTGATAGTCGAAGACCCTAGAGTCTGTCGGTATTTATGGTTAACACGTTAACAGGCTCTTATCCGCGATGGTACCTAAAATTTATTACTGATAATATTTTTTTCTTTTTTTGAATCATTTTCAAAGATATAAGGATATATACGAAGTCATATAAATACCTAGCTTTTGACAATATAAATTCTCTTTAAAAATGAGAATAATTGATATAAAAATTAAATAATACATGCTGATTTTTTTTATAATGAAGCATGTATACTTGTGAAAGTTAATGTATATATCGACCATCTGCGTATGTCTCAATTCCGAGAATATCATGAACTGATTTTTAAATGCCCATAAAAATTGACAAATATACCATTATTTTAAATAATTTTGGACATTTACGATTAGAATAGATAATATGGTTTTATATAATTAACTGAAGAATACATTTTTAGATATATCTTGAAAAACAAAACAACCATAATTTAAGGAGGTAGAAATATATAGTTTTTTTTTAAATGTCATACACTTATAATATAAGATGATTAAACATTATGATAAATACTTTACCACCAAGCAAAGCAGTAATGGTATGTTCGCGATAGATCGCTGAGAAAGTCGCCCTGTCAGGTGGTTTAGGGTTTTGTTGAGTCAGTGTAACCCTGACATGTCCTACTTGCGCGACGCTTCCGTTGACCCTATATGATGCCGTAATGAGAACCTAGTTGAGGTGTTAGGCCATTAAGGGCTAAGTAAATGGTAACCCCCGTAGTAATTCGTCAGTGAAGGTGTATTTTTACCACCTGATTTAAGCGTCTTACGTGACAAAAAAACATAATGATAATTATATATTGTGAATTCATCGTCTTAAATAGGCTGTGGCTTTTAGCATGTAGTATATTACATAAATGATTATTATCAAACTATTTTAGAACATTAAAACCAGTCTAATTTTCCATATTTCTACTTTACAATCAAAAATAATTTTATTTGAATTTTGACAATGATTTCTATTTCGAATACCTCGTAATTAACGTGTTTATGTTACATTTCATGCTCCTATAAAAACTTAGAAATCTACATCAAACACACACATACACCTAAGAATGAAAGAAAAGCATAAACAAATGTCAAGTATCTTGAATAGAAAATATCCAAAACTGTCACATATATTTGTGTCACGAATTTAAACGCCGTTTGAGAAAGATATCTGTGCACGCAAGGTTTCTATCAAAAATAGACGTTATATATAGGAAAGACCCTAAAATATATCAAATCAGATGACAAAATATCAGCTAAAGTAAGGTACAAATAATTAAATGCAAAATTGATCGAAAAACTTACGTTAAAAGATTCTTGTAAACCTTCAAAATTCCAATAAATCCTAATAAAGCTCTATCCCTGAAAATAATCATTGACACAAAGAAGAGAAAATACAACATCTCCGGTTAAAGATATTCGAGTTTCCGATTATGATGTTCAATGGTTCGGGCTGTGCTTATATTATAAAAATCAAATATTGTATTTTAGATATATTCATGATGTTAGACTCAAATCAAATCTCAGTAACCGACTGCCCATGTTCCATTTATATATCTTAAATTCATATTCTATAAAGTCATTAAAGATAGAATCCTTATAAATTAAGTGTACTTTTTTCAAAAAAACATTTTCAGAAAATTTGGATTTCATTATCTGAATGTAATACATTTCTAACGATAACTGGTGTCTGTTGTCGATGGCTACTGTTGTATGTAGATTCAGAATCTAAGATGCCTTGCTGATAAGTAAGATTTTAGATAATTTAAAATTGTTGAGTTAATTTTAATGCCTGAATATAAAACTGAATTCATACATTGACACATGTTATAAGAAACGATTAAACTGATCTCTTGCGTTTATACATTCAATGTCATGTTGATATTGCGCAATAAAATGGTTTTGAATGCATTTAGCTACACCTATTTGATAACTGTTATATTGTTCAACACTAAGTATTTTTCAAATTTTCTAAAAACCTTTTTCCAATTTCTGAAAATTATAAGGCAATTAATATTTTACAGTTTTACCGAATTACAGATTATATGAGAATTTAATCAATACATATTAGTTTATCATGAAATTTTACCTGGTGATAAAAATTCAAAAAATGTAAAGTTTATGAAATATGATATGACTACAGATATTTATCGATTATGCGTACAATGAAAATATGTTCTCAAAATGACCAAATCTCAATTGATCTCATTAAACTTTTATTTAAATATGCCCTAAAATTAGTTCTCAATATTTCACAAAGTTTTGTTGGTTAGAAGGTAAGTCAATTGTGTAAAGAAATTGAATATATTTTTGATTTAACAGTAATAAGTTATATATTTTGACATATTCATTGATTTTAAATCTAGTATTACCATATCCATAAATTTAATATTTTTACTTTTGGTAGTTTTACATTTCTTGATACGGATACAGTAAATTCTGTCTAATTTTCAACTCAAAAATATTTTCTTTGAATATGACTAAGATATATATTTCTGAATATGTTTTAATTCTCGTTTTAATTCGTCTTGTCGTGCGCAGCATTTACGAAAACATCTAAACGTAACACTAGCTATTATCATTAAAGAAAAGAAACAAATAATCTGAATTCTTTAGTAGAAATCATCTAAATATTTTCATTATATGTTTCTCCGTTAAAAATTAGTTAGTAGGAGATATATCCTCTAAATAATTCTTACTACAAAAAGTGTGGTTACAATTAAAATAGAGCTCATCCTAAATGATCTAAACCGATAAAGATATATAAAATCGAGTACTAGTAAAATATTCAATCTGAAATTCTTGGAAAGTTTGCAGTTAATACTATATTGGTATCCTTCCAATATCGAAATGAGTATAAATCTGCCTTTGATATATCAAAAATACACATCGGCATGAATCAAATACAAAAGGATAATTTGTCGATGGCCTCTGTGGTTTCATGATAGGAAATCGACAAACTAATGACGATGGATGAGATTTTAGACAATTTTCAATTTTTTAAATGTACATTCGGAGGACAAGACATGAAACTGTCAATTTATATTAGTATAAGAAACGACCTTTATTGAACAAAAAGAAATGATAACTGATTATCATATTATTTTTGGCTATGTTAATGGTTTTGACTTAATTAAAACATCTTTGTCAGTTAACCATATTTATTATCAAACTGTATATTTTTAAGTTTGTCAAAACTCTCGCCACAAATATCTGGCTATTATACAGAGTTTACAGTGTAATTGTTTTTGCTGGATTTACTATATATTGAGAATATAATCAATACACACGAGTTTTTTGACAACTTTAAATTGATAATAAAAATCCTAAACATAGAAAAAGTTGATGAAATCTGATATGACGACGGATATTTATCGTTTATCTATGATATGAATAAATATTTACTTAAAATAATACAAATAAAAATGATTAAATCTCAAATGATAAAATTAAAAATATTGTTTACAAACGCAATTAAATAATAATTAATTTGTCAAATATCATAATAACAAATAAGGTAAGTCCAAATTGAAATTATTTGAGACATATAATGATGTATATATAGATTTAAAGTTAAGATCATTTTTAATTTTACATTTTTTGTGCAAGTAAACATCAACGAATTTCATTACCTCCAATTCTGTTTATCAACTAAAAACATTTTCCTTTAAATATTGGTTTAGATCACTTTATTGGTATATTTCGAAATTATTGTTTTCATTTGTCTTTGCATGCGCAGAATAAACATTCAAATCTTAATTAGATACCAGCCTTTACTCATAAGGAAGAGAAATAAATCGTCGAATTTTTTTAAATGACGTGTACATTAACTTAAAAATCAAATGTTTCTGAATACAACAATCAATTAATAACGAGATGTATCCTCAAATCAGCTGTTTCTACTTGATACATCCAAGAGAACGAATGCCGATTCGGCAACTATGCCCTAGTAGGCACAGGATAGGGTGAATGTTTAGCTGCTGTTAGCCCTGCCGTAACCGTTCTGCTTGCAGAAGGGTGCCTATCGGGCGTATGTCCCTAACATACATGAACACCGTCGCAGTGGCGGTCGACGTAAAGTCCGTGCAGTAATGTACCGGTGCAGGATTGAACACCTCTAGCTTAGAGCAAAAAAACAAGAATAGAGAAAATAGAGCTCTACCAACAACATCCAAAAATATTAATCCATGCCTTGGTAAGTACATATGTGAAAGTGAATAGACAAAATTTCTTGAAGACTACAATTAATATGATTTTAAAACCTTACATATATAAATTTGTTAATACATAAACTTGAACTGTCCAAAAAGTCAAAAATTAAATCAAGTGACTCAAGCAATAGAAATAATAGGGCTTCAAATGCTAGTGTTATGTCTATAATAGGAATTGATAAAGCCGTGCCGATGGATGAAATTTAAATACAATTAAAAAAATTGAATCTTTCATTTAAACACAAAAGATACAAAATATAACATATTCATTTGCGAAACCTATACCAAGCGTTAATACCGAAGAAAAATGAAATTGAATCTTAATTTTCATGTTTTTTTGCGTTAATTTATTGGTTTTACTGCATTTAACCACACCCTATTGTTACTACTCTCTACTTTTCGGATTTTACCGAATTTCGTCCACCAGTAGCGAATTATAAGAACTGTGTTTACTGAATATATTTTGAGTTTATACTTAAAGATTTTGTAAATTTAAAGGAAGAATTTTGCAGTTACCAAAAATTGTGAAATTATTCATAATCACTTCTTAAATATACCAAAATATTTTTTGATTTTTGATTTTGTTTTTGCTCTCAGCTAGATGGTTTACAAATCTGCACCGGTACATTTCTGTACGTAGATTACGTAGACCGCGAATCCGAAAGTGTTCACGTATGTTAGGGACATACATCGGGCTGCATGCTTCTACATGTAATTAGGATAGTGCGAGACTCACACCTGATAAACATTCTCCTCTATCCTGTGGCCACTATGGCTACGCTGCCCAATCGGCACTCGTTAGCTAAAAATTCGATTACAAAAGATGACGTTGTTGAAAGAAATATCTTGATTGAAACATGTGGAAATAATACCTGATAAAAAAATTTATTTGAGGGAGATATATTGATAATTATGTCAAAAAACATCATTGACTAATACATATAGACGATTTATAAATATCGTGTAAATCTTAAGAATTGCAAGGTATATATGCTTGAACGATCAGCCAAAAATATTTCTAAAATATAATTATCAAAATATTTTATAAATGTATATCGTATCATAAGCATAAAGAATACTTTTTGTCAAATATATTGATTCTTTTTAAAAATATACATCTAATTATAGAATTTCTATATTGTTGATAAAACCTGCATTTAAAACATACCATTAATCAGTCGTTTAATTTTAAAGAATAAGTCACATTTTAACAAAAATATTCATTTTCTGATCATATGATATGTATAGATATTCAAAACACGACATAACATCGAAAAATTGTCATCAATAGTAAAAGGAATGATGTTCTGGGAAATACTATAATTATGATTGTTAATCGTTGTTTGTTTCAAATGAATATTTGATTAAAGGATTCAAATATTTATTGTTTTGAGAATTTGATAGTATGTGATAAACCTGATTTATTAATTTGATGATACGGTCTTTTCAGATATATAGGGTGTTTGAACAAATAAATAAAACACCTCACTTGCAATTTATTTGTTAATATGATCAAAATAATATTTGTTTGAAAAAAAATATGTATTTTATCTCAATCCTCATCCAATATGAAGATTTTGATCACTAATACACTCAGTAGAATTTAGAGTTGCGTGTATCAAAATCGTAGATATTCGTTAGATTTATTTTTGTGTCGTGTTTAACATATATCTTTGAGATCGAAACAAGAATTTAAACAAATCTTAACACACACGGAATTGTTATATTTGTGTTTGAATATTAAAATTGATGTTTAGGTGTTTCTTTCCGGTCACAATTTTACGTAACTCAAAATCGATGTTATAGCTACAGAAAACAAATCCAAATAAAAGTAATATTGATCAAATCATATCATTTCAAAAATGATATACGTTATCAAAGAGAACTAAAATATGTCATCTTTGAATGAATATTATGTGCATGAATTTTAAACTTCGATAAAATCAATTATAAAAAGGCCCATCAATAGATGTACTAACATGAAATACCGTGAAGAAATGAAGAAAAACGCCGCGACCCTGTTGATGCGATTCGTGTTGAATAGAAACCGATTAGTTTGGTTTAAAGACGGAGAATGAAAAATAGTAATTTGATATTCTTGTCATCAATTAAATATCTATCATTTTCATTCGTAATATTTTCAATCTCTGAAAATATATATCTTTCCATTAAATTTACTCCTCACAGAATTATACTCATTCTAACCATATTTCAGTTAATTTTTGAATTATAATGATTTTATTTGTATCAGAAAGTTTGCAATTCCCATATGTTCATTGTAGTATGTAAATATTGATAAATATATTTTGGAAATGAAAATCAATTAATGATAAATCAAATGGATTAAATTTAAATCCTCGTTAAATCAGGGATAAATATAATTACCCGAATCAAAACTTTTAATACAAATACCCAAGTGTTTTAGAATATATTGTTTCATTACTTTTTTTTATTTAGAGTGTGGTCAATTTGCTAAATACATCCATCAATGTTATTTTACATTCTTCTACTACTTCAGAATTTTCCAAACTCATTTGAGATATCTGGTTATTATGATGATCTCAAACAGTTTAATTTGTCTCATGAAAAAAACCAATTTTACCATCGAATTAACGGTTGCTGCATTTTTCCGTATTAAGTATTTGATTCCATAATATAGTTATCATATTCAAGATTTTAGTCAAGATGAAATTACAAAATTTGAATTCAAAGATTCAGACTTGATACTTATATTTGAATGGTCTTGAAACAATTACAAGAATCTATTTTTAACAATGAGTGATAAACCTGTGAAACTGTATTTAGTGCATTTATTGAGTATCCATTTGCGCTCAATGGAATAGTTTTGCATTGATTTTGTTGATTCAAACCACGCAGATATATGACAATCACTGATTACTATATCGTTTCCAGAGTCAACAGATTTGCATGTTAATCTCAAATCTCATGTCAAAAAATATAATTAATATTTAATTTATACTCAATATTAATTTATACCAAGTGTTGTGATAGAATTTTCGAGATTCAACATGATTCAGCCAATAAATACGTGGCTAATCGTTCATGTATTCATCAGGCAAATTTCTGTATTTATGGTTGTAAAGATGAATCCATTCATGGAAAGACTTGGTCAATAATGACTAGTATATTGCACAGCAAAGGATTCAGGATCACATTGTCTGTCATGTTTCTACTCGTTACGATCATTCTAGCGATAAAGGTCGGTGTGCTTCAAAAAATAAAAAAGTACGAGTCAATAATGCAAAGATGTCTAGCTCGGTCAAGGCGATAATATTGAAAGCTGTATATCAAGATTTATTCCGTAATTTTTTTATATTTTAATTTCATTTTGAGATAACAGACTTGAATCAAATTCAGTATGATGTTTTATCTTAAAAACAGTCGTAACATTTTATACGGCAATCATGATGCTTGAAATATGTCTGTGTCATTATAATATTTTTTTTGCTTATGATTTACCTACTACTACGTGGTTAAATCGCGTTTGCGTTGTTCTTAAACTCGAAAGCATTCAGTTTTGCGTCGATTGATATTATGTTGTCTCAGTTACACTGCGCTGAATGTCCATTGCATTGGTTTGTATCGAATGAATATGATTTTTCCTAAATTGAATTTGGTCATGCGTCAATTTTATAAATTTTTCGGTCTTTCTTATCATAGATTTTATTGAATATAGTAGATTTAATTGAAAAAATAATTAATCATTTCGATAGAGTGACAACTATACCATTCTTTATTTTACGGATTCAATTTCATTTCGCGGTGTCCATCTCTCGAATCTCATGATCACAAATTAATGTTTGAATAATTGAGATTATGACTGGTATTTTCAGGTTACAATTACTAGGTTTTCTCAAATTAAAGTGAATAGATAGGAAATGCATACATACGAAAAATTTTTATAAATTGTGATCACAAGGCGAACCAGACCTCAGAATCAGTCACATTTCTTCATGTAAGAGTTATTGATTGTTTGAAAAACGATTTACGGCATAGCCAATAGAAAAGTTCAGATAAATGACGGTTGATTTAGAACAGCAGCCACATGGTCATTTGCAACCCTCATTGATTCTGTATATATTTTGATTTATTCATCGCGCGAAATGTGACACCTATGGCTTTAAATAATATACATCTATTTACATTCTAAAATGGTGATATTTTTGAAATTAACCATTACCAAATTTTCCATTCAGAATGTCCGATTTTAATGAAATCCATTTTAAGTTATTTAATAATTGATTTCGAGATGATAATATTTTAGTATATGAGATGTATAACAACCAAATAATTATGGTAGAGGCATTCGAGATTGCTGAACATTATGGATGTTTTTTGGTTGCGGAATCGAATATTTTCCAGTTTAGCATAACCCAAAAAACGCTATGCTCGAAGTTATAACCAATTCAAAAACTAAGTCTGAATATTTTTGAACAATTTTGCATGACATGAAATGTCTCATATTCTTGTCAAATCTTTAAAAAAAAGATTGAATTCCTTGAATCTACTATAAAATTTTGATTATCTCAGGGAATTTATATAGTGAATGTTTTCCATAATTTCTTGTTAATTTTACTAAATATTCTACTTTAAATTCAAAAACGAAAATGGTTTTACTATTCCTTGTTAGTGACAATTAAACATGCAATGACTGCTCTTATTAAAATTTCGAAATAAATTTTTGTATTTCCGTATTATTTATAGAAAAATTACGATGTCCTGATATATCGATGTGAATCTCGGACAGTAAAATCATCAAATATATTTTCCTGGCATCAATTGAATCTTCAAGGATTGGTTTATGCTGCTCGACGCTATATTTATTTGAATATATTGTGTTTTTAAATATGACACTTATGACGTTTCTGATATTTATTCTATATTTAAAATTTGTACTTTATAATATCATGACCAGAGAAAAAAATTAATCTGTGTTTATTTTTCACTTTTTTTGTGCCACGTCCACTATTTGTAGAAGATCGGCAGGTATAAGGCGGATCAGAAAGCGAGTCATAGGAGGGACTTTTATAATAAAAACGTATTATAATTTTAATGAATTTCGAGATACATTGTATTAAAGGCCAGATACGTGAACCGCACCAATGGCTTGAGGATCGAAGACGCCAGAGCCATTTCAGTATTTATGCTTAACACGTAAACAGGCTCTATTATGCAGAGGTACCTCCAATATATCACTCATTATATTTTTTTTAGTTTTTAATTGTTTGTAAATATATAAAGACATATACATTGTCATTTAAATATCTAGCCTTTGACACATATATTTTATTAAAAAAATGAACATTAATTATTAAAAAAATAAATAATACCTGCGCAAAATTATTACAAAGAAGCATATGTAATTGAGCATCACCTATAAAACCACAATAATTGATCACAGCATTCTAATGCGTTTTTTAAAATATTTAGGTATTAGACTTTTAATGTTTGAGGGCTTTTGTAAACATACGTCAATGGGCCTACTCGAATGGCAAGATGTTGTAATTGGACCGCGCATGCCTGTGCCGAGTACCAACGCGTCTTCCGACAATCAGCGCATGTCTCAATTCTGCGAATGTCATAAACTGATTCATAAATTCCCAAAAAAATGAACAAATGTTACATATTTTTTAAATATAATTGAATATTTACGATTAGAATAGATGGAATTATGTGATGAAATGCAAAAGAATAACATATTTTGTGATATATCTTGATCAAAATAAAAAAAAACAATAATTTAAGGAGGGAGAAAATTTATACTTTGTGTAGAAATGTCAAACACAATATAGGATCATAAATATTATGATAAAAACATATTGTGAATTTCTTGTCTTGAATAGGCGGTGACTTTAAGCATGAATCAATATAACAAAAATGATTATTATCAAACAGTTTTAGAACAATATTAGCAGGACCATTTTCCATCTATCTACTTCACGCACAAAAATAAATATATTTTAATTTTGACAAGTATTGCTATTTTTAATATTTCGTAATAATCGTTTTCATGTTACATGCCATGCGCCTATTAAAACTAAGAACTTTAAATATAACACACCCGTTAGCATGAAAGAAAAGCAAAATAATGTAAATTATCTTGAATGGAAGATATCAAAAACTTTCACATATAGTTGCGTCCGAATTTTAAAGACGTTTTAGAAAGATATCTGCTCAAGTGAGGTTTCTACAATAAAAGAGACTATGAATATAGGAAATCGACTAAAATACATCAAATCCGATAACGTAACATCAGCTCAAGTAAGATACGAATAATTAATTGCAAAATTCGTTAAACGACTTCCTTAAATAGAATATTGTAGACCTTGAAATTTATAAACAATGATATGACAGCTCTATCCTCGTTTAAAAAATTAAAAAAAAATATCAACCTTACAAAAGAAGAGAAGATACACCATTTCCGAGTTAAGATGTTCGACTTTCCCATTATGAGTTTGAATAGTTCCGGCTGTGCTTTTATTATAAAAATATACAATGTGAAATTTTAGATATAATCATGATGTTACACCAAATCCAATCTCAGTAATTGACTTCGCATGTCGGCATATTAACCTATTTTTCATATTCTCAAGATCAAATAAGATAGAATCCTTATAAATTAAAATATACATTTTCAACTTAAAGCATAATCGGAAAATTTGTATGTCATCATCAGAAAGTCGGACATTTTTGAACGGGAACTGGTGTATGTGGTCGATGGCTACTGTTGTATGTAGATATGGAATCCTAGAAAGCCTTGCCGATGAGTAATAATTTATAAAATTAACAAATATTTGAGTTCATTTTAATGCCATGATATAAAACTTAATGCATGTATGGATATATGTAATAAGAAACTTTTAATACTAATCATTTTAATGGAAATATAAATATACGTGTTATTTGCGTATAATAAAATAGTTTTGACTGCATATGCAACGATATATTTGATAACTATCTATTTGTCAACCCTTAGTATTTTACCGAAAATTTCAAAAACCATTTCCCGTTTTTAAAAAATTAGAAGCAAAATAATGTATTATAGTTATACGAAATTAATGATTGTTTGAGTATTTAATCAATAAAAATTAGTTTATTACGAAATTCAGCTCTATGATCAAAACCCAAAATATGTAACGTGTATGACATCTGATACGACGATCAATATGTTTCGTCAATCTGTACGATGAAAATATGTTCTCAAAATGACAAAATCTCAAATGGACTAATTAAATATAAACAAAACTCACTAAAATTAATGAAAAAATATTTCACAAAGTTCTAATAGTGTGAAGGTAAGTTCTTGAATAAAACAATAGAATTTATTTATGTTTTAAAATTATTCAGTATATATTTTTGTTAAAAGTATTTGGGATTTATATCACGTGTATAAATTTAATATTATAATATTCTTAATTTTACTATTCTTGATACGAATACACCATCTCTAATTTTCAGCAAAAAATTTTTTTATTTGAAATATAATAATCAAAAATATTTAGGAATATTTTGTAATTCTCGTTAATTCGACTTATCATGCGC